>VWZF01000488.1:2537-22433 GCA_013396755.1 Sclerurus mexicanus | reverse complement strand
GGGGGGGGGGGGAAGGAAAAAAGTGCTTCATTTGAAATGTTATGAGTATCTCTTAGTCCTAATGCCTTCCCTCCGAACGGTTGCGTTCCGCAGCGGAAATTGGCAGCAATCAGGCTCACAAGTGTTGGGAAGAGATTTACTTGGACAGATGAAAGAAAACCATTTTCTTCTAAATGCCAGTGCCCAGAGCAAGACACTCTTCCCGCCTCTGCCTGTGCAGGCGGCCGGGGGTGAGCGCGGCTCCTTAGCCGGTGAAATATCGCCGCTCCAGATGGGAGCGGCCAAGCCTGAGCAAGGTGTCGTTTTCATCTGCCGCTAATGAAAAGCTCCTCTCTGGTTTCTTCATCTGGCTCAGTGTTTAGTGTAGGGTTTTGATCAACAAAATGATGCTATTTGGGGCTTCTTCCCTTCCACTTTGAAGTCGAAACATGGAAAGGTGGGGAGGGGAGCACCAAGAGCCTGTGAAGATCCAACCCACTGGACTTCTCAAAGCCAAAAACATAATTATTATCCCCCTGAGAACAGAGCTCTTCTCCCGGCCCCATCAAAGCCACACCGCAGCCTGCAGATGAAAGCCCAGCTTTGAGCTCCCTCCTTTAACACCTCGTTTGTTTTTAAGCTCTGTTGTTCCCAAATGAACAAACGGTTTGTCGGAGGTTTGTCTGTGGCACCCAAAATAACCAAACCACTGAAAAAAGCAGCAGCCAGGCTGGCTGAGTGGTCCTTGCCATGGTGTTGGTGTGCTGTGGTGCTCTGGCCACACTTGCTCTGCCACTGCCATCGAGTGGGAGCTCTTTTCCGAGGCAGTTCAGCGGCTCCAGATGACAAAAATTCAGTGTGTTCCAATGTATAAAGTAGAAATACTAAAACAAATGGTAGCAAGTAGCAGATGTTGCAAAATGTAATTACCAGCTAGTCGGTTCCTGGCCAGTTTGGGATTTTTTCCCTGCACGGTCTCCCATGCAGAAGAGCTGCCTGGATGGACTGTAGGGCTTGTAGGGAGCTGGTGTGGGCAGAGAGGGACCCTGGGGCACAGGGCCAGGGCACTGGTATCAGGAATGCCTGGTGTCCCCAAGCAGAGGGACTGCAGCGGAGGGAAAAATCATCTATAAACACCCCTAGATGACGCACATCCCAGCTTTGCCAGGATTCCCAGACACACGTGGAAATGAGACCTGGAAGCTTCATCCTCCTCCAAATCAATGCTCATCTTCAGCCTCTCCTGCTCTTGCGAAACAAGCAGTGTGAGGATCAGAGGAGGGCAAAGCAGGTGGGGTTAGAGGGGTTCAGCAAAACGCTCCTGTGTTTGCCCTGAGGCCGAGCGCCGTGGGGGGGATTATTCCATATTAAACATAGATGTGCTCTGTGTTTGCATTTGCTAGAGGCTCGCGGGTCCTCGAAGCCCTCTCTTTGTGTTTGGTTTCTTTTGTTTGAAGTGTTTTGGGAGCACCAGCAGGGTGGAATGCAGCAGCTCGTGCGGGAGCGCTCCATCCACCGCTGGACAGAGGAAATGCTCGGACCAGCTCTGTAACATTGCGTATCACGATGTGCCATCGCAATGAGCAGTGCTATGAGGGTTCAGGCCCGGCTTTGATCACACGTGATGGTCTTATGTCCCCTCCTTTCCTTCCCCTCTCCCTTCCCAAACTCACGAGGGAAGGCAGCAGGCAAAGAACGGATGGCAGCGCTGCTGCCTGGCTGATGCTGCTCATGACGAGTTTGGGAGATGACTTTCCTCTCCCTCCTGTCCCTCTCCGGAGAGGAACACATCCGTACCTCTGCCAGTGACGGGCAGTTCAAAATTACATTTTCAGGAAAAAAACAGCGCTTTGGTTTTCCTTCCCCTTGCTTTGGCATTCCAGTCAACTGCCTGGGTTTATCTCCCCTCCTTGCGCTCCAGAGGCTTTCAAGTAGCATTTCAATTAAGATTTTAAACTGGAGAGATGCAAGTTAGATCAGAGCAGAGCCTGATCTCAGCAACTCCCCTCCGATCCCTGTTTGATATTGGGAAATGTCACCGTTTGTACTTCTGTGTCAGGGATGCTGCGAGTGAGCGATTGCATCGTGTGAGCGTTCCCCGGGGAGATCTGAGGGGGAAGTGCTCATTTTCCTCCAATACTTCCCCAAAAAAATGAGCCTCAGCAAGCAGGGGGAGTAGTTCCTGAATAGAAACTGGGCCATGAAATTTGTCAGTTTATCATTTGGGTCGGGAATGAAATCACTTTATAGTTACAGATAACTGTTTAGGGTGAGCCCTCATCCAGTGATAATGTATCCATAGTCTCTATTTTTTTTTTTTATTTCACTTTTATGGGTTTGGGAGAAACCCGCCTTCTCACCTGTGTGCACTGCCTTAAACGAGGGATGCTCAGTGCCCAGGGCCTCTTGGCACCAGGAAAACACAAAGGATAAATAATGGTAAACATGCAGAGCTCCACCCAACACCTTTCCAGCCCTCTTGTGACTGTCAGTGCAGCAGTTGTACAGAAACACTTCCCCCAGTAGAATCGACCGTGTGCTCAGGGACTGTGAGACACAGACCTGGAGGCAAAAACTGGGTTTTTTTCTTTAGAGTTTCTTCTTTGTAGTGTCTCTTATCACACTCAGGTGTGCTTGCCCCTGGGGCCACTGTCAGTGCACAGGGGTCCAAGCACACCCACGTCAACACCAACACCCTTCATCCAAACATTTCTGAGCCTCCTCCAACTGCATCCCCAGCTTGCTCTTTGATTTTGGCTGTGAGCGAAAGCTCTCGCTGTGCCTTATTTAGGGAAAGGAAGTTGCTCCTATCTGATGTTTGCTTAGAGGGAATAAGGACTTAAAATAGCAGCCGAAGAGCTCCAGGGGCCTGATGGCTAATTAGTGGTGGTAAGGTGGAGAATGATGGCCACCCATCAATGCAATATAATCACCCACAAATTATAAGTTAACTGGGGCAAGTCACTGTCACCCCACTGTGGGGCTCCTTGGCACAGGGTCAGTCTCGCTCCTTCAGCACTGAGCAGGTAGTTGTGAAGCCTCTTTGTTTTCCAGCTGTCAAGGTTTTGAATTTAAAGTGCCTAACATAGGGCAGCTTGAAGCCTCTTCTGAGGAATCCCAAAAGCTGGACCAGTTTGACCTCACGGTCATGCAGACATCTCTGCCTCTACTGTCTCTTTTCTACCATCTCTGCAGAAACACACAGGTTCATTTCCAGCACAGGAAAAATGAGGAGCACTGCAAAAATCAATGTTCAGCGGAGGACAGAGTGACTGGAGGGCTGAGGGGGAGGAGGATGCTGCTCCTGCTTTCTGAAAGGTTATTTTAGCTAAAGACAATGAAAAAATGCTCTGCGAGAAGAGCAGCTCCTGCAAAGTCCACCTGATCCTCGTGGCGTTTCATAACTCAATTGCAGCAGTGCGTGAGCCTCTGCAAGGAATATTATTCTTGTTAGGCCAGTCAGTTCCCATTTCACGTGCTGTGCTGGCACAGCCTGAACCCTTGGTGCCATTGCTCTAATCCAGGGGGAAACCCAGCAGGGATGTGTTTGCTTTGTATTGTGAGTGTCTTGGTGGGAGCGTGGCAGGAGGAGACATGACCCAGGCTCGGAGGAATCCCTATTCTTTGAGGATTGCCCCCTTTGCCATAAGGGTAATGGGAAGTAAGTCACAGAATCAGAGAATCGCTTGGGTTGGAAATGACCTTAAAGATCATCGAGTCCAGTCATTAGCCCAGCACTGCCAAGGCCACCAATAACCATGTCCCCAGCTCTGTTGCCCTTCTCTGGACATGGTCCAGCATCACTGTCTTTCTTGGCATGAGGGGGCCCAAAACTGACCACAGGATTCAAGGAGTGACCTCACCAGTGCCCAGCATAGGGGAAGAGTCACTGCCCTGGTCCTGATGGCCACGCTTTTTCTGGTACAAGCCAGGATGCCATTGGCCTCCTTCCCACCCAGGCACAAGTCAGCTCCTGTTCAGCTATGGACCAACAATGGTCTCATTTGAACTTTATCTGCACAATTTATTTAACAATAAATTTAGCAGTTTCCCTGGAATGTGCTGTTCACATTGTCATAACACGGGGGTGTTTGGGAAGGCTTCAGAGCTGGTTTAATTAGCAAAGTTAGTTGGGAGGGCATTTTGCATTATCTTCCTCCTTTTCTCTCTACTCCTGCTCTATAATTTATGTCAGCAGCGAAGGCGTGAGCTTTGCAGCACACAATAAACAGAGGGGGTTCAAAGCCAGCGGTTAGCGGCGCTTCAAAGGACACGGGGAGGGAGGGCGCTGGCAGGAAGTTTATGAGCTGTCATTTTCTGCACTGCCCCGCAAAAACAAATAAATAAGCGAGAGCAGATCTGTCTCCGCAGCGCCGATGGCTGTGGGTGCTGTGGGATTGTGGCTCCTCCTGTCCCACGGTGCTGAGCTGGGTGACAGTGCCGGACAGATGGGATGCTGGCAGGGGTGAGAGCAGGAATACGCCACTGAGGATGCTCACAGGGACTTGCTGTGCTGAGCGATGCCAGGATCCCAAGGGAAAGGTTTCCAGTGCTTTCCTGGGCAGCGTCAATGCTGTGTCAGGGCTTCGTGTCCTCCTTGCAGCAAGATCTACTTACACATTCACATGGGAGTGACGCCACAGCTCTGCTCGGGCCTCCCGTCTGTTTTTCTGTCTCGCGTCCCAGGAACTCCATACGCCACTGCCCGTCTGGCTGAAAGCCTGGGGGAGCCAACGGGAAGATTTCCATGACTTCAGTCTGGCTTGGATGGGATCCAGGACGGGAGTGGGATTAAGACATCCACTCGCTCCTTGATAGCCCGGGCAATGGCCATCACCAGCAGCACACTGAGCCTGGCCCCTCGTGCTCGGAGATATCCTGGCTGCTCGGCTCCTACGAGCACCACATCCCTCACAGAAGGACAAAAGTCACGCCAGGGCCACTCCACGGGCAGCCTCCGTGTGTGTCTGGCTGAGGACAGGCTCTCTTTGGAGCAGGGGTCATTCGTGTGGGAGTGTTTCCAACACAGCAGCCTGCTCCGAACACAAATAATAACAAGGGACAAGGTTCTTCTGCTGTAGTGGTGCACAAAAAAAAAAGTTAAAAAAAATCCAGATTAACTTTCCCACTCCTTTTCTTTCTGTCCCCGCATCTGAGAGCGAGAAACACAATTGATTACAGTCCTATCAGATTAGTACTGTAGCTCAGGCTTTCAGCGGTCAATTATGATCCGCAGTGGAATGCTGGAGCTGGTTGTTAGCTGGTGGTGCTTTGTTCCCGCCAACGCCTTCCTGCAGAGCCGGCTCTGAACTGCGTGGGCACGGGGAGAGCCTTGTGGAAGTGCCAGCAGCACCTGCCCCCGTGATGCTGAGGGTCCCTGGGCACCCCTCAGGTGCGTTTGGCATCCAGAGGGGAACAGCAAAACGGGGGACGTGGGGCTGGGCTGTTTGGCCAACTTGAGTTCTGAGGCAATTATGCTCTGCGCTCAACTTGTGCCAAATTCAGTGGGTTCCAGTAGATTTGTTTCTACCAGGGAATGAAACAGGCTGGATTGAAAGAGGGGGAAAAATGTTCCCACTAAACGATTCAGGCCTTTGCCCCCCATAGCTCTGCTTTCATGCCCACCTCTTCCTCCAGGAGCCGGCTCACATGAAAGGCTCCCCTGGAGCTGCTCCCCCACCTGCCCCCGTTCTGGCTCTGCTCGCCCCTCGTGTATTGAAGAGTTTTCCCCAAGAGTGCAAAGCTCAACCCGCTGCTTTTTCAGTGCAACCTGGCTCCTGTTAGCAAGAGGAGATTTGGGAAAGGTTATGTTCTTCAGGGAAAATGGTTCTGTTGCTGCGCTAACAAAAGTGAGTCGCGTTTGATGGAGGATGTACCTTGGCGAGTCCTCGCTGTCAGTCAGACCCGAGGCGTGTAACATGCAGAGAACACACAACCCACCGCCCTGCGCCGATGCCACTCTGTGTTTATGAGAGGCTGTCACCAGCACAGCTTCAATCCCTCAAAAAGAAAAAAAAAGGAAATCCAGGTTCTGAAGGGCATATCTTAAAGATTGCAGAGAGACATCTAGTTATGTAGAAATAAAATATGAATTTTAATGTGAGGCATTAACATGAGCTCTTTTAGGAATAACTACAGGACTTCATGATGAACGTATTAGAGCCCTGCTCCAGCACAGGTGCCTGCCAGTCTTCATAAATCAGCTCCAACAAGTTAATTCTTCATAAAGGAGGAGGAATGTGAATCTCGGGGATGGATGAATGGGCACATAATAAAAGAAGCGGCATAGCTTAGAGCACTTGGGTACTGGCAAGTGGGAAAAGGGCAGCATCAGGCAACACAGGAGAGAATAAGAGTTTTGGAAAATGTCCTTTAGACCCCAACAAAAGGCAGTAGGTTACAAGGTTGGCTTTTACCTGTTGCTTCTATAGTGATAGTTCCCAGAGGCACCTGGGATGACTGGGTGCTGTTAGAGGTGCCAGGGATGCTCGGTGTCACACAGGAGGCAATGCGCTGCTGGCCACCCCAAGGTTGGTGTGGCCCAGACAGTGGGCATGGCACGATGCTGTGGCACATGCCCTTGGTCAGTATTTGCCATGGCACCGTGCTCTCAGGGAGGAGAGTGTCTGTCCTTCCTGCACGTGGGGACGTTTCTCACACTGAGCCCGTTCAAAAGGCCGCGAAGATTTTCGCTGTGAATAGAGCCTGCTGCCAAGCCAGGCTGCTTTTATTTGTTGTTGATTTTATTGATGTTATTGACTTTTCCATGGGGCACTTTGGGGACGTTTGCGCGATCGCAAGTGCAGGCTCTACAAATTGCTTGATGTTACACAGTGTTTAACTCGCGCTCTGCACCGGCGCCAGAGACACATTTTTATTAAGAATCTGTGGTAGTCGTTGCTTTTGTGTTTATGATAAAATATATAATGCAGTCCTCGCTGCTGCCGTCCCACTGTGGCCACTGGCTAAGGCAGAGTGATGATGTGTCATGTAAGCGCTTCCCAGACAGCAGCAGCGGTACCCGGCACACAGACTGGCTGCAAAGAGCTCCCGGGCTCTCTGTCGGCATCCCAACAGGTAGGGAGCGTGTAGGGGATTGCAGCACAACCCAGTCCAGATACAGGAGAAGGGCTGCTGCTCTGTGGCTGTTCCCAAGCTGAATTTCTGCAAGCGAGGCTTGGACCTTGCAGGGATTTGTGTAACTGCAGGATGGTAGTCACAAGGGGTGAAGCAAGTCGGATGCACCTGAAAATTTTGGAGTTTCTAACCCAAGGTCACAGCTTCTTTAGCCACAGCAAGGCAGGCTGGGCATCTGCTGATGCTGGACAAGCTGCTCCAGAGTGGTGACATCTGGCCACTAGGAAGGTGATGGAGTCAGAGTAGGTTTCACTGGGAGGAAAGGGGTATTAAGATGCAAATATTTGATTGTAGCCTCTCCCTGAGTTATTTATTTGTGTCCTTGCTGCCCCTGACCTCTGCATCTCTGCTGTCCACTTTTCCTGGGCAGCCGGCGTCATGGCATTAAGTGTTTTAACCAGAGCTTGTTTAGATTGAGCTGTGGAAATGTGATGTTAACACAGCAACACACACAAACACCATTAATATTTCAATACATGGGTGAGGACAGGGAGAACATCCTTTGCTCTGTAAATAAAACAGGATCACTTGTTTTCTGCTCCAAGACTCGTTGCCTGCCCGCGACAGTAATATTTTAAAGTTGATTGGATCTTAAAATTGTAAGAGGTCCCTGGTGGCCTGACTTTAGCTGGCATTATCAGCTCAGCCATTGTCTTATGAAGCAATCTCCTCTTGAACCATCCTGTGCTCCCTCATCCTTTAAACAAGCGCAGCCGGAAGCGGCTCGGTTCTCTCCGGCTAAGGCTGTATGGTGATGGTGAGGAATGAAGGTGAATGTCCTCATGCCTGTGACCTTGGCAGCAGCCAGCCTTGTCCTTGGCACTTGGAGCACCTCCGAAGGTTCCTGTTTGCTTTCCTTTGTTCTCCATGGGTGGGTTGACAGTGCCGTCCTTCAGGCTGAAAAACACATCCAAGGGAAGAGTGGGGGAGCACGAGGGAGTGGGTGACATCCCACAGCACACGAGGGGCAGGCTGGAGGGGATGTGGGCAGCCCAGTGCTGTGGGCCCTGTGTTCTCAGAGGGAAGTGCCAGCACCAAGGCACATCCCCCAACGAGGAGCACCCAGTCCTGCAGTGCTCACCATGGTGAACAGGGACCATCATGGTGAACGGGGACCTTCCTTCCAGCAGCCTCCAAATGTCCCAGGGCAGTGTACATGGCACGACTCTTGTTGTGGTGGATTAAAACCTGGTCCTGCTGTTGGGAGGACAAAGCAGAGGGTCCTGAGAGAGGGTGAGCTGGGAGATGCCACAATGGTTTGGGTAAGAAAGACGGTTTCGGGTTTAGGAGAAAATTGCTGCGGGGACATGCCAAAAGTCTAAGGGATGTTTGCACACTGGAATTGTAAGGATGGTTTCCAGAAAGTGGGGACACACATCTCTGGATATTGGGAAGAAGAGAAGCAAAGGGGTGTGTGGTGTGCAGACAGGAATGGCCAAGGGAGTGCTGACCCAGCCTGCTCAGGGAGAGGGGAATCCTGATGGTGGGTGGCTGCAGAGAGGGATAGGGAAAGGCAAAATGATCCTTAGTGACTAGGAATGAAAGTCAGACAAATTCAGGTGAGAAATCTGGAATAAATTCTTAGGAGCATGGTCATAGAACATGAGAATGGTTTACCTAGAGATGGCAGCGCAGCCTTCCAGAGTCTTTAAATCAACACCAGGTATCACACAATCTCCAAGTAGAGAGCACCCACAGTCTTCTGAAGGCCTTCTTTGTGCTACCTTACCTCTGCTCTTAATTAGGATGGCTTTAGAAAATTAAAAATCCTACTGGTTGATTTGCCTTTGCAGTGAATTTTCCCGTTGGTTTCCATCTGAGCCCCATGAAACCAGGACTGCGTGTCTGCTGTTCTTATTCCCAGCTTCAAATAATGCTTCCAAAATGCCCTCTTGTACAAAATGAGCCCAATACGTGTATGCTGTGGTAGCTAGGAGACTGGCAGGAACGGTGCTCTCTGTGATTATCCAAAGCAGTTGTCATGTTATTCTCATTGCTAATGGTATATAATTATGTATTAAGGCTCTCTCCAGGTAGAGCATCTCAGGGCAATTAAAGCACACAGCAGAGGACACAGCAAAGACCCCAGGCCAAGTCACTTTGTCCCTCTGAAAAGGGAAATGATTGTCCCAGAACATATTGTTTGTGTTTTCACTGCCTGACATGAAAGTGGATCCATTAGAGTGACCCAGGATGTGGTTGTGGCCAAGCCAGGCAGGGCAGGGTCCCTCCCCCACAGTGGCTGATGTGGACACGTGCCTTGGTGCCCCCATCCAGCGCACACTCCTGGCTGGGGCTGTGCAGCCCTTCACATCAGGAATACATTCCCGTCATCCCTTTTACTGGTCACTGTTTGTTCTGGAGGGCGGGGATTTGACTAGCCCTAATTTATCTACTTGTGTTACTGATGATCACAGGCTGACTCAGATCCTGTACAAGCCGCCTGTGATATTTGACTGGATGGGTACTTGTGACCCCGAGGGGAGAAGAGGATTATCTATGGTGCGTGTTTCTCCAGGGGCTGCAGAGCTGTAGGCTTGGCTCCTCAGCAGGCACCTTCCACCTGGGCAAGGCACCTGGGTGTTTATATTCCCCTGGGATGCTGTAGATGCCCTGCTTGAAAGGGCAAAGGTCTTGCATTGCTGGGGGCTGAGGTTTCGGTGTTGTAGGGTGGATGTGCAGCGGTACCTGCTGGGCACCTGCTCTCTTAGGTGGCTCTGCTGTGGGGAGAGAACAAACCCAGAGAGCAACACCAAACCTTTCTCACGTCTGCTTCAAGGAATGCTGCAGCTCTGCTAATAGAGGGAATCTCCTTTTATTGGGAAAACATGAGGCTCTCATGTTCCTTAGCCAGTTCCCTGCAGGGAGAGCAGTAAGGAGAAGAGGCACCAGCTGCCAGTTTGACGCCAGGTATAGCTCGGAAGTCAGAGGTGATGTGTGATGTGTGTGTTTTAAAAAGTGTGGGAGGTAAATCACCAAGTCTGGGATGAATGTTTGCTTACAAATGTGGCTGTTCCTCTTATCAAGCCTTCCCCAGCCTGTCATGTCCCAGGGGATCAGTGGGAATGATGGGGAGCCCCAGGGTGCCACCTGTGCCCAGTCAGCCTCTCCTCTGCAGAGGCTCACAGACCAAAAACATCATCCCAAACTGCACTGCTGCCTTGGATACGGACCTGAGGTGGAGGAGAAGGCAGGAGTGACAATGCCAAGCATCTGACACTGATCACACAGGAATCAGAGAGATGGGACACTTGCCTTCTCTGCTGACACATGCCACGAGTGTCGGGTTCGTGCAGACACCTACACAGCATGGGGATGCAGCCAGGGTTTCTCTCTCCTCCTCCCCTATGCAAACGAGGAACAGAACAGTCCTCATTCCTGCAGGAAGCTCTTGCTCCCTGTTGAAACAAGGGGATTATACCTGGAAAGGTACCATGTGCCCTTAGGACGTCCCTTTAACTGCAGAAACAGTCAAAAAACAGCCGCCCAAGGGAAACCCGTGGGCTCTGTGTAGCTTTCCCATCCTGGCCCTGGCTCCACTGCCAATGTCCCTGCCAGAGCTCCCTCCACTCGCAGCTCTGCAGCTCCCTGTGTTTGGGAGACACCACAAGACCAACTGCAGCAACAGCAGCGATGCCATCAGGGAATGGCAGCTCGGGAGGACGGGCTGGGTGATGGGTTAGGGGGTGTTCCTGAGCAGCAGTTCAGCTGCTGGAATCTCCACAGATGTTGCAGATACATCTGGCAGGGAACATCTCCCAGCCCGTGGGCCTCCCTGGAACAAAAGGCAGCCCCTGTCAGGGGTATTGGTGAGCAGAGGAGGGAAAACAGAAGGATGCAACAGGTTGGAGCACTCGTAGGGAAGCCGAAGGGATACAAAGGGCCATAGTCAGCTGCAGGTACAGTGGGGGAGCCTTCCACAGAGCCCTTGGGGTTCTGCCGAGGGCTTGCTGCAGGTATCAGTGCAGGCGTTTCCCCTCCAAAAAAGGGCTGGGCTCTGCATGACGGCACTGGGAACCCAGAGCTGCCTTCTCCATCATTATCAGAAAGAGTTTCATTCCAACTGGAGGGAACAATGCGAACTGAACCAACAGAGATTTGCTTCAAAGGGGCCTGTGAAGAGGTTCCGCTTAATTATGGGGAGGAAATGCCACGTAATTAATGTATGCACACAAACATACCCATGCATGGAGCCATCCCCTAAAAGACTGGGCACTGCAGAGAGCCAGGCAGATCCTGGCGGCGCTGTGGCCCCGGCAGCTCACAGACCAGGCTGCTGCACTGGAGTCACGTTGCTGCCAAAGGGAAATGAAACTCAGTTTTATTTTTAACTTGGCTGGAGGGAAAGAGGAAGGAATATCTCACGGTGGAAGGAGTAGATGAGGGCCCTGGAGATCTCTCAGCTCAGCCCTTGGCTCTGCTACAAATTCCCCACGCGACCTTAGGAAGGTCACTTCATCTCTGTGTGCTTCATTTCCCTTCTGCAAAGTTTGGAGAGCGTGATCCTCCCTGTGGTCTTGTCTGTCGGGCTGGGAGCAGGGGCTGGTTTTAGTCCTTGGCAGTGCATGGAGCTGGCACGGCGCAGGAGAGGACTCTGTCCGGGGAAGGCTCAGGGCTCACACAGGCTGCGTGGTCGTTTCAGAACACAGTTCCCCCGGATTTCCTGGGATTTCAAGGGTGAACAGCAAAGCCTTGTCTTGGGACAGCAGAAGGATTTGCACCTCCGTTATTTGTTGGGTCTTCAGACCCTGTAACCAGCCCTTGATGCCCAGAGCTGGGGGGGTCGCAAGGTGCCGCTTGACTCACAGCATAATTGTTTTCTATTTCCAAAATACTGCCTCTGCGAGGCCCCACCACGCCGTTATCACACCCATTTATGCTCATTTGGGTCCCATCCATCAGTGGGGACACGGCAGAGAGGAAGGTCCCTGGTGCCAGAGGGACCCTCCGTCCCTATGGCTTGGGAGGCTCTTCCTCACCCTCCCTCCCTGTTTTGCCCCTTTCTCCCTCTCCTCTCTGGCCATGCTATTCCACTTGTTCTCCTTCTACAAGAACAGTCCCAGGAGGGGTGGGGGTGCCCCATCCTCACAGGGCCTGGGTGGCTGCAGCAACTTCCTGACAAGTTGTGTTTTACGGAGTAGTCGCGGGGTAATTTTGCACGTCCTTGTTTTGTCATTTAGGGCACTTAAAATGTCACAGAGATTTCGCTATCCTAAAAGCTTATCTGTCAGCAGGAGAGAGTTATTCCAGTAAAAGGGTATCATCAACGGCAGCAGGAGGAGAAGAAAAAAAAAAAGAGACAAAAAAAGACATGTCTGAAGGTTTTCTATTCCGGGCTCTCTGCAGCCGACCTTGAGCTGGTGCAGCTGCACCAGGCGGCTCCCAGGGCTGGTGGGCAGTGCCAGCAGTGGTGCCAGGGTGGGCTGTGCAGCATCCCTGCCGTGTTCCCAACACATCCCTGCTACCTCTGAGCATCCAGCTCAGCCCAAATGAACTGGGGAGGATGTTGCGTGAGAAGGGGGTCACTGTTTCCTTCGCCTGCCTTCCTGAGGTTGGTGTCATGTCTGTGACGCAGCTGCCAAAGGGCAGGAGCTCTTTTGGACCCTTGTGGTGGAGCCAGTGGCTGTGCCTGGGAGCAGAGGGGGAAAGGGCACAGGGATTTCTCTGGAAAACGGGAGTGGGAGCAGACCTCACTGAGGCTGGGCAAAGGTGTAGTTTTGGTGTAGCATGAGATGATTTTTTTCCTGATTTCTGTGGTTTGCACCCAAATAGAGTAGTGTGGATGGATGGAAAGACTGAAAGGTGGAGGGAAGGGCAGAAAAAGGATGGGGAGGGAGGGAGGAATGGGTCATGGGAAGCTCAAATGACTCGTGTCTGGAAGGAGTTTCTGCATGGGAAAGCCTCCAGACTGGCAGCAGCTGGAGCTGTGGGACTCCTGTTCCGAACAGAGAATGGGAGCACAAACTCCTTGTGCAGCAAAGGGTTTAATGTGCTGTTAAACCACCTCGATCTGGCTCTCTGTCCTGGGAGAGGGATTTCCCTGAGGGTTAAATGGTAGAGCTGAGGGTGCTGACCAGAGCCATTGCACATTCAGGGCAAGGATTGCTCCAGCACCGGGCTGGAATTAAGTGTTGTGGATTTTAAGTTGCTCTGTAACCTGTGGGCACGTTATTAATGTGATATTAGGAGGACCTGAGACCTCCCCACAAATTCGTATTTCAAATAAATAATTGCAGGGGCCAACATAATTTATGAAATTCCATTGAAAACCCAAGGCACGCTCTATATTCGCCTTTGAGGAAGTTTTATTAGCTACCACATTCTAAAACACAGTTATTTGCATCCCTGTGTCTGGAACCTCTGTGATTGTGACTGCGACGCTGATGGAGCTTTCAGAGCATCGCACACAGAAACAGCAACTGGTTCAAGTGCTTCTGGAGAAGGGAATGGTGCAAAGCTGGGGGGTCTGTTCCCCCTCCCCAGCCCCTGCTGCAGAATGGAGCTTTGTTTCTAGCCCAAAATAACACCCGCTTTGGTGGGGTTTATCTGTGCTCTGCCGAGTGCGTGACAAATTTGTACTAAATCAGAACTTCAAAAGATGCCAGCACAGAAAACCAGGAATGCTATTGCATAACACAGGGAAATGAGATAAAAATCCTCCATACAGCACCGTTACTTCAGAAGCAAGAATAAACAATATTGAAAAATGTATAAACACAGGTGGCATATTTTCCTTAAAAAACGTCTCGAGAAAAACAAAAGCCTCTTAAAAAAGAATAAAATATGAAAAGCAGGAGAAGTAGGTCACAGAAACAAGAAGTCAAAGGAAGGGTTGAAAACTAACAACATGGAAGTGACAAAGCCATGAGGTGGGTCTGGGAAGCTGCTGGGGCGAGGGTGAACGCTCTAATACAGCACCATCCCAGGGCCCAGGTGGGTGGGGGGCTGTGGGGACGCATCCCAGGCGTCTCTGCAGGTTCTGGCTGTGGCAGATAACCCCATCCAGGGGTGTCCCTCAGCCCTGCCCACGGGTACTGGCACAAGGGAAACAAAGCTCACAGGAATTGCCGACCTACCTGGGACCTGGCGACAGAGAGAGACGTTTCACAGACGCATTTATTTGCCCCATTAACCATTTTAATGGCCTCTCTCCAATAACAGCCGTTCCCAGGGCAGGCAGAGCAGGTGCTCCAACAATCAGCAGGATTGAGAAGCCCTGGATGGCTCTCATTATTAATGCCCATAATAAAAACACGCCGGGGAGCTGCACAGTCCCACACCCTGTTACACCCTCTGGTTTATGGGCTGGCAGCTCCTACTCCAGGACATCCCAGGGAAGGTTGGGAGCAGCAGCAGGAGGCAGAACACCAGCTTTGAGGGATGCACTGAATGCATCACAGGGACAGGGCTGTACCTGAAGCACAGGCAGGTGCCTCCCAGCTGGCCCTGCAGGAACAAGGGACACTGCTTGGTCCTGTGAGTTTTCTGCTCTTTTCTGAAGTGTTTTTCAGCACTTCAGACCCTTCCCCACTACTATTTTTGGTAGCAAAGAGCTTCACGCCTGTAAAGCTCCGCAGCACCTTCTCCTTCAGGGCTGCCGCACTAATGACAGGGGCAGCAAATGTCAGGATGCAGAGACAAAGGGATTCAGGTACTTGTGTGGTTTTGTCTGATAATGGGGAACACCTCTCATCTTCTCAGTCCTAGCTCTTGTGCCACAGA
The DNA here is from genome assembly GCA_013396755.1 of Sclerurus mexicanus. Taxonomy (NCBI): domain Eukaryota; kingdom Metazoa; phylum Chordata; class Aves; order Passeriformes; family Furnariidae; genus Sclerurus; species Sclerurus mexicanus. Next base: position 7,595 of record VWZF01000488.1, on the reverse strand, counting down.
TTGCTGGGATGGCAGCTGTCTCTGTGATCTGTGTGTTACCTATTCTGTGATTTGCATGGGGCTGTTCAGCACTGAGCTATGTCACAGTTTCTGTTATTAAACAGAACGTTTTACTAACACTTTCATTTTAACTCTGATGTTCAGGGAAGTGTTGCTGAACAGAGAAATCTACTTGCAGCCAAAAGTTCAGGTCCCTTTCCTGGCATGCATTCCTTTTATACTTCCCTTTATCCAGGCTCCACATCTAAAAAGCAGTCATGCTTCCTTTGGAAACCCAAATACGGGGCAGTTTGGGTGATGGAAGCAGCTTTCTGTGGTTCCTACTTTCACAAGTGTTTTGTGAGAAGTGGGGAGTTACAGGACAGATACTTTCAAAATGAAGATTAAAGGCTGAAGCAGTCTTATTGATAAGGACCCAAAGAATCATGGAATATCCTGAGCTGGAAGGAACCCACAAGGATCATCAAGTCCAAGTCTTGGCCCTGCACAGGATAACCCAAAAGATCCCACTGTGTGCCTGAGAGCATCATCCCTTCTTTGGAAGCTGCAGACCCCAATGAGCTCTCCTCTCAGTCTCCTCTTCTCCAGGCTGACCAAACCACTCTTGTTAAATGCCCATGAAGACTGGTACCCACACCATTCCAATGGAATGACTGTAATTTCCCAGAGTGTCTTCCTCTCCAAACCCATGAGCAGCTGCTTCGCCTGGCTGTATGGCGAGCACCAAAGAAAGGCTGTCCAAAACCACCACCTTTCAACAGACCTGTTTTATTGTATCGTGAAAGACTGCACCTAAAACCAGGTGCAGGGAGTATCAAACAGCGTGTTTTACCTAGAACATCTGAACCCAGGCGCTGCTGAGGCCCAGCGTGCCGATTCCGCGCTCAAACTGAAAAGCAGCAGCAACTCAGGCTTCTGTCTGTATTGAACAGCTGGTAAGAAATAAGGTAACCCAGGGTGCAGCTTCCCGAGAGACTGGCAAACAGAAAAGAACCAGGAGATGCATCTAGTGTGTGCTATGGGCAGCGTGGGAGGAGGGGAAATCAGCTGGCAGCTTTATTGCTCTCTCCGTTCTCGATCAGTTTCCTTTTCTTCTCATCCGTTTTCCTCTTGAAGATGTGGTCTCTGTAGAATTGGAGTTCTTTGATGCTTTCCCTGATGTCATCAAGTGCTCTGAAAGAGAATGAAGAAGGGTTTCAAACCGCTTGTGAGCATCTCCAGCTACACCTGGATCCCAGTGCCACTGAAAACTCTCAGGCTGCAGGAAACCAAACTGATGTGTATGAATAGTGCATCTGTCAGAAATGAAAATAACCCTTATTGTCTCAGGGAAGCAATAAAGTTCAACGGTGCCAGTGTGCCAGGGAGCAACACGTGGCTTATTAGTTTATGTTACCATGGGACATAGAGCTCCTGGAAGCCAACAGGACCTACAGTGTTGGCTGCTAAAGGCAATTCAATCCAAGGGAGGAGTCAAGGGCTCTGGAGACCAGCTCCCTGCTCCGGACCACCTGCTCAGGGGTCAGATCCACACAGAAACACACCAGCCATGACATCAGTCGGGATCTCTATGCCAGCCAGCCCTCCTCCTCCTCTGTTTGTACCAGACCCTCCCTCCTGCCCAGCATGGCCACATCAGAACAGAACCACAGAGGTTCCCTGGCTCCTTCCCACTGTCCCTCTGCTACATTCTGAGCTCAGGAAATAGGCAGGGGCAGAACTCACCTCCCCATTTGCAGTTCTCCAATTCTGGTGTCTCTGTGACCAACTCTGCCCGAAACAAGGGCAGATGAACCCCCAATAAGTGACTGAAGGGATGAGGAAACTTCAGGTTCTCTGTATTTTAATAATCCCTTTCCTTATACTATCCAGGTTTCAGACAGGAGGATACAGACATCTGACAGGAAGCAGAAGCACACAGCCTCCACCTGCATCAGACTCAGGATGCTGGAATTTACAGGGAGCCCCGTATCCTGCTCAGGAAGAGCCAGGTTCCTGCCCTGGTTCCAGATCCCTGCTCTGTCACAGACAGGAGCAGAAAGCTCACCTGTGAGAAGCCGCCTTCTTTGGTGCAAACTCGTATTCCTCTGGATACCAGCGCCTGCAAGTGGAAACACTGCTCCTTAAAAAGGAAACTGGGATTCCAAAACCATGTCTGGTGGTTGTTCCAGGTTTGTTACACTTGGTGAAAGAATTATGGTTCCACTGACATCCAGAGAATCCACAGCCCCCTGCAGAGCTGCAGCGCCCCAGCACCATGAACAGGCCCCCCTGGGGTATCTTTCAAACCACTTAATTGGGGGATCATTTACCTGCAAAGTTCCTTGACAGTGCTCACATCAACAATCCTGTAATGAAGGTGCCTCATGAACTGCGGCATGTATTTGTCAAGGAATTTCTTATCTGCATGAACAGAGTTACCTACAAAGACACAAAACAAGATGTTTCTTCAAAGACGCTACAGAGCGACATGGAAACGAGCAGCAGGATGAGCGAGCTGGGAGAGATCACAGGGGAGGAAAAGCCATTCACAAGCAGCTCATTTATCCCATTTTCTAGTAAATATGATTGTAAAGGTTTGTCAGATTTTCATTGTAGGATCACACGGGGTTTAAATACTAATACCTCCAGTAATTCCTCAGTTACTACTCCCACAATTTCTGTCACGCAGATAAATATCAAAGAATCACACAAACATCGGGTTTTCTGCCAAGTGAGAGGGGCCACTGCTATTAGTTTCACTCAGCACCCATCCCAAGACTGTAGGAGAACATTCTGAACACTGTTGCAGGTAGCAGGACACCCGGAAGATCCACATTTGGCCTTTAGTTGGATACCCAGTGAGGAAAAGGCATGGCATAGAACATGAACACATCCCTGCCACGTGCATCGGCGGGTGTCTGCATCCAGCTCGGAGTGCAGGAGGGATGATGCTGTTGTTGTTAAGAAAGAAGATGCTTCACCTGCAAGAGGACAGAGCCCTGGGGGTGTCTGCTGCCGCACGAAGGACAGGAACTCATACTCTGCTTGCTGCAACGAGATTTTACTCTCCTTCACAGCCTTAGTAAGGCCAGACTGCAAAAAAGAACCAAGTCATAAATCAGAAACACCCTGCCACAGACACTGGCAGAAATGCTCCAGTTCTCAAGTAAATGTTTAACTCTACAAGAAAAGGTCAACCTTTAAAGTGCAGTTTGTTCCCCAGGTACTTCCTGAACTGTGTTCAGTTCTCTGAGACACCTCCAGCCTTTACTCTCCCCAGGGGCCTCCTGCTCCGCAAGTAAAGCCAAGGCAGGCAGGTAAATAGTCCTGGCAGCACTGACCTTCCTGTGGGGATTGGGGCTTTTTCTTCCCTTTTTTTTTTTAATTTCTTTGCTGCACTTCTTCAGTGCTCTTCTCAATTATCCTGATTTACCCACCTGCATACCCATTAGCCAGGTGAGGGTTACATCCTTTTACATCCCTGTTCCAGGAGAGGCACTCACCTCCCCAGCAGAGAGCAGCAGGTATCAGTGAACACAAGTAACCACGATCCTGCCTTAAGTGTTTATCAAGATTCCTATAAATCAGAAAAATTCCTTCTTTTTTTTTTTCAATAGTTAAATGTCAAATCCTCTCCAAGTGTTCTCAGTGATTTATTTCCATCTGGCTACGCTATATATTTCCACGACTGTGCTGCAAAACTCTACTTGACAGATCCAAGTGGTGGTTAAAAAATTCATTATGTGGCTGCATTTTCATCTACATTCTAATTGCTTCTCTTCTCTTAGTCAATTAAAAATAAGTAGCTCCTCAGGAGCAGTGAGGACGTGTGTTACCATCTCCTCCAATTCACTCCCAAGCTGAAGCTGATCTCGAATCCTCGAATGGAGCAGAGAAAAACACCCATCACAGTAAATTAATATTCATTTTCCAAACTCCTGCTAATCCTTCCCAGGAAGATGGAGATGCCGAGGGGGGGAGAAGGGGGAGCTATGGGTGTCTTAAAACTTCAGCCCTTAACTGAAAACTAACTTGAGTTTCAATTCGTCATCAGGGATTGGAAAATCCATTTGCTCTCTTGCTGCTGGCAAGGAGGAACCTTTTTTCGGTGGCCCTAAGAACTAATCTCTTGCTGCAAAAGTGAAGCTTTCAGTGAAAAACATGCACAGCACTGAAGGGACAGGCAAAAATAACAGCCCTATGTTTACAGGCCTGTTTAATCCCACATATACCAAAATCTGCAGGGAGAAATCTACATTTCATCGGCTCTGGACTGTTCTGCACTGCTCCTGCACCTGTTCTTACTTGGGTCTTCAAGCTTCACCTTCCCGTTCTCTGCTGGAATTAGTCTTTGAATTACTTTACACAAGGCAGAAGAGGATTCACCAGGAGGAACTATTAGAGGAGCCCAACCCAGCCTACACCAGTGCTCCCACAGAGGCAGGACGTGGCATCAGCTCCGCGAGAGGACCGGGGAGCCAAACCCCAATTCCTAACCTGACACTGGGAGGAGGAGGCTGAGCCCACGCCTCGGGAGATGGGAGCCAGTGACACAAACCTGAGCAACAGATCCCATTCCAGGCTCCCCCCGCCTGCTCCAGCCCTCTCAGAGGAGCCTCATCAGCTGCTGGGTGGTGCTGATGCTTTCCTGCTCTCAAGGAAGTAGCTTCCAGCACTATTCCACCCTGTTAAAAACCAGCCTGCAAAGCACAGGCTGCTCCAGGCAAGCTGGAAGCCAAAGACTGGAAATCCCTGAATGCATTTTGCTCCGGGCCACGGATCACTTGCGAGACCTTGGGCAAAACATTTTGCGTGGGCTCCTCTCTACAAAACGAGGATGACGCTGCCTCTCTCGTCCTTCAGACTGCAAGCTGTCCCTGCTGAGGCGGCGATCGCTCGGAATAAGACGTCGTTCTCATCGTGGCAAAGGCAAAGAAGGGTTTTTTACCTTCCCGTGATGCTCCTTGCACCACTCGGACATGCCCTCCAGCAGCTCGTCGGGCTGGTTGATAATCAGGTTCGGGCCCTGTCGGGGGAGAGGAAAACACAAAGGTAACGGGGCGGGGGGAGGGGGGG
>VWZF01000486.1:615752-655767 GCA_013396755.1 Sclerurus mexicanus | reverse complement strand
CCGCGGCTCCGGAGCGCAGCGCCGCCGCGGCCGCAGTCCCGCCGCAGAGGTGACCCCGGGCAGCTGCTCTCGCCGCTACCGCAGACATGGTCGGTACCGCGTACCGGGCCCGCCGCGTCCGCACCGCCTCCCTTCGGGTCGGGTCGGGGTGGCGGGGAAGGGGGCTCCGGAGGACGGAGGGGACCGCGAAATGGCGTCGCCTCTCCCCGCCGGCAGGGCCCGGTGGCGCGTGTGGGGCAGGGGTGACCTGGAGGTGGCCGAGACACCCGGAGCAGCCGGGCCTGTCGGCCGAGGAGGCCGCGCCGGGGTGACCTTCCAGCGGGGGCCGCTGCCCCCCCCAGCGGTGCCCGTGCCCCCCGGAGGTGCGGGGCAGGGCGGGATGTGGGGACGGGGCGAACCCCGCGGCGGGCCCCGCGGAGCGGGGATCGCATCCTTGAGCCCCGCGGCCGGAGACATTGTTCGAGAGGTCGGGAAAGCCTTCGCCTTAGTCCGTGAGAGCTCAGAGCTTTTGGAGCGGCTCTGTGTCGGCTCAAGGGGAAGCGCCTGGGAAGTGTCTTTATTGTTTCATGCGTGCTTGCCGTGAGAAATCCAGCTATGTGTGCAGGCTGCCCAAATTGCCGGGGAGCCCCTCTCGTTCTGCCCCGAGGTTATACAGGTGAACTGCAGCGCGCTGCTTTTCTGCAGCTTGTGTACATACATGTATGCACAGAGACCTCGCTTTCCCTTCTAATCGTGAAATCAGCTTCATGTTTTGCTATATCCTGTTATTCAAACCTTTACTTTTAATATTTTGCTGGTTAGAAAGGATGCCTGCGTGCTCTGGAACGTGGCTTCTTATTTCAGCTGTACCCTAAAGTATGCCAAAATCTGTGAACTTTATTTGTCCTACTCCTCTGCTCTTTCTATTTAAAGTGTGGATTCAGAGGAGTGACCACAAGACAGCAAGTTTTAATTTGTATTTGAGCTTTCAAATCGTTGGTTGACATGAATATGCTGGTCTCAAAGAGAACTGCTGGTTGTGATTTACTTTCACGTCCAGATTTTTCAGAATGTCACTGTTTTTATCTTGCCTTTGCTGTTCTAGTTATGTGTGTGGTGGTGGGCAGAGGGTTTAAATTCCTGAAATAAAATCGTGTGTCTATCAGTGCAAGTGCCATTGGCTAAATTAAGTGAAAAAAGTCTTTCAGGGCACCTGTGTCAAGGTCATTTCTTAAGGAAAGAATGCCTTTGGAATTCAGTCTCTGAGCCATGGTGCTGGTGGCTTTCCTCAAGTGCACAGCTGATACTTTCAACCACATTTCCAAACATGTTTATTGTCACCATATCTCTGCTTTAAAGAAGGGAGAGCAAAGGGAAAGTTTCTTAGGCAGACTTTAGACTTTTGAGGAGATAAAGTTTATCTTAAGGCTTAAATCATCTTTGTCAAGCAAGGTGGGATAGCTTAGTTGGCTTTAGTATTCAGGAATAATGTTAAGTTGATACTTTATAGACAGTTAAGTTTATCAGCACTAACGTTTATAGAGATCTTTCATAACTGTAATTAGCAGTGCAAAGTAGATAGGATGTTTATTGCCACAGTAGGTTATGAGTTATCTTTTACTTACCTTTGTAACCTCCTGGATCAGTTTTGCAGTGTAGTGCTATTTGCATGCATAGCACTAATATTTTAGATCTGCTGGTAGCAGCTGTAAATCACAGACATAACTGAGGCCCTGAGTTCTTCAGCCAAAGTGTGTGGGGAGGGTGATAAGCCCACAACTTCCTCACTTGATATTGGAAGCTTCACTTTTATGTGTCATAGTTTAGGAGGATGAGAAATCCTACATGTTTGCTGAATTAGACAAAGAAGGGTATCGGGGGATGCAGTGTTCAGTTTTGGGCGGTTTTTTCTCATCCTCTTTATCATTACCTTTGTTACTTTTTTATTTTTCTAAAACTTTTTTACTGTACATCAGTTGAATGTGGTTTAGGGAAGGCTTTGAAACAAAATAGTTCAGTTGGTTGTTTAATTTGTCCTCTAGTTCTTGGATACCTGAGGATGAATAAAGGTCACCCCTGTAGTTAGCACAGCATGAAAGGAGTCTTGCAGGAGCCAAGTCACGGGTTAGAGTGCCTGGACATTAATGTGTGGAACCTACAATTTCTGTTGGGGAGCTACTCATTTCTTTAAACATCCAACCACCAAAAGTAGCCTCAGAGGCTCAATGAGACCAATTTTGATATGTGATAGAAGTTGTTTTGGGGGTTTTTTTGTGAGAGTTACTCACATTTTGTAAGAAGTACAAATCTGAGTTCTAAGTTTGAGAGAAAATGGAAATTTCTTTGGTACTAATTGCTCACAATTGATGTAGGATTAAAGGGGTGTGGGGAATGCAGTGAAGGTTTGGAGAGAAAAAGCAAGTAGGCAACACTCCTCACTTTATTTTAGCTTCTATTTCTTCCTCCTCCAGCCCCAGATTTGGAGAGAACAGGAAGAAAGGTAGTAAACAAACCTAATTATGGTGAGAAGGTAGAGCTGAGTCATGACCGAAAGTTTTTGGGTTTGGGTTTTTTTTTCAAAAAGGGTAAATGCTAAGTTTGTCTCCATAAAAAAAATAATAAATTGTCCTATCTCTTACCATTCTCTTTTACTCTCCTTCCCTTTCCTGTTATGCTCAATACTCACTATAATGCTAGTGGATACACTGGCATTTTTTATGTTTGAATCAAATTGTCATATAAGCTGCATATAGTGGGAAAAAAAACCCATTGACTTTTCCCCCTTTTGTGACACTACTTTAGTAGAAAGAGCCTTAAAATCTTTGTTCCATCCACTGGAAATTCAGAAATCAATTTACAATGGATTTTCAGATACCATGTAATATAAAGCAAATGTGTTGTGCTGTTACCTGTGTGAGTTCTGGAGTAGCATGCTTAGCACAGGATCACTTTATATGCTGCTGATGGGGGATTTTGCCAGGCTGAGGTTTTGCAGCGCAGTAATTTTCCAGTACTTATTTTACTAACTAGTATGATTGTCTGCTTTAAGAGTATTCATTGTTCCCTTAATATAAATAAAATGCAGGATCTCCTTAGAAACATGCTGTAAAGTTTGCTTTAAAATTTGATACACGTCTTAATCCATGCTGCCCGTCATCATTCAGACGTTATGGTACATTTCCTTACTCAAGAATACAGTACCAAAACTAGTTTTGAGATTGAAACCATCAAGAATTGATTGTCTGCCCTCCTTCCCCATCTTGGTAGGGTTTCAGTGAGGGATGAGGCTCATAGGACAGATTGAAAAGAAAATGGTGCAGTTCAGCGCTGTGTAACTGGTAATCATTTAACCAGATACTTGAAGAATCGTTTCCATAATGAAGGCAAAATCAGGCCAGGTCTGACTCTGCAAGTTCCGTAGTTTAACTTCATCACTTATGTTCTCATTTTGTCTAGTGTGTGGTAAGATTGGGTAAGTGGCCTCGTTTTTATAATTATCTAATGTTAGCTTGGTGCAGGTGTGCTTGGCTGGTCACTTCTGCAGAGAGGATACACTCAGAGCCCCAGATGGTTTTCCTATAAATATCAATGACAGGAATGTTGGTTGGAAAGGATCTCTAGAGGTCATGCGATCTGCCCTCTTTCACTCCAAGTCTGGAGGTTGTCCAGTCCAGCCTGACAGCAAAGCTTTTGCCGCTGATAAATCATATCATACACATGTTTTGATCAGGGTCTTGAAAACCTCCACGGGTGAAGGTTGCACAGACTCTCTGGGTGCCCTGTTCCACTGCAGCAGTACCCTGTAACCAAGAATTTTGCTCTAATTTGTAGCCATTGCACCCTGTTCTGCAGTGTGGCACTGCTGAGAGATGCTGGGCAGCGCTATTTTTGTAGCACTCTGTGAAGGTGGAGTAGGCTGCTGTGACATCACCCCGTATCCTCTGCCGTTCCAGACTATGTCCAGCACCCTCGGCCTCACCTTACAGGGCATGAACTCAGGGTGCCAAAACTGCACTCGGTATTCCAGCTGCAGCATCACCAGCACTGAGTGGAATGCCTGTCTTTGCTCTCTGCAAGTTACGCTTTTCATAATGTAGCCCAGGATGCAATTAAATCACTTCTTTCGCGTTCAGTTGTGCCTGGTGTTTTGTCTGTATCTCAAATGATCACCTTTTAATTACTTGGAAAAGTGGGCTTGGCATTCCAGCAGACTGACCAGAGTCTGCCTATTCCTGTCCTGGCACAGTCTGTCCCAGCCCCATTGCCTCTAGGAAAAAAAAAAGGGAAATACAAAAAACAGGCTTACAAAATACTGAGTTATAAATGTCCTTTGGCATGTGTTCCATTTTCATAGAGTGGTTTGTGTTTGAAGGGACTTTGAAAGGTCATCTGGTCCACCCCTCCTTACAAGGAATGTCTTCAACTAGGCCAGGTTGCTCAAGGCCCTGTCCAACTTGACCTTGAGTGTTCCAGGAATGAAGCATCTACAACCTCTCTAGGCAATCTGTGCCAGCATTTCACCACCCTGATTGTAAAATACATTTTCTTATCTAAATCTATCCTCATTTAGTTTAAAACTATTACCCCTTGTCATTTTATAACAGGCCCTACTAAAAAGTTTGTCCTAATCTTTCTTAAAGTCCTCTTTGAGTATTGAGAAGCCACAGTAAGGTCTTCCTGGAACCTTCTTTTCTACAGGCTGAACAATCCAAACTCTCAGCCTTGAATTTTCGATGTTGAATAGCCTCTGGATTTCCCCAGATCTTAGTTCTGCTTACCAAAATGGGTGTTTATTATAGGGCAAGCTATTTTTTCCCCTTTATTTGCAATATAGCAACATGTTGGCAGTCTTCTTCCAGTCTTTTGGAGTTTAGGGTCAGTTTAACAATAGACAATTGTATTATGGATAGTAGTGTCTGTATTTGTTCATAATGTAGCTTTTGTCTGTGGATTTGTTAAATTACTGCCAAACAGTTTAGTGGGGCAGTAGTTTTAAGTCCACTAAATTCTTTGGTTTCTGGCATTCAGTAAGTCTTTAGTTGCAAATAAGCATTCAAAATGCTTGATGAAAACAACGCTCAAAGTCAAAAGAATCTGAAAACCAATGGTGTCACAGATGGTAAAACTTCCTTAGTAAGTTTGAAGTATGAATGGGTAATCTGATGAGCGGATATTTGTTGTATTCTTACGTTAAAGGGAATACAAAGTTTTTCAAATACATTGTTCCTGGCATTTTGGAAATTTTTCCAGGAGCAATTCTTCAGAATGTTTTTGCAAGTGTGATCTGTTTCTATAAAAGCAAGTAGAGAAATTGCTGGTGGTTCCGGCAGAACAAAAGTATGATCCCAGGAGCTGGGGCTGATCTGCATTTAGGCACATATTAACATTAACATCCAGGTTAAATAATCATAGCCTCATTGCTGTAGTAACTGTTAATTTTTAACACCCAGGTGGTGTGAGCCTGCACTGTGTAGCTGTGAGTAAGGCTTTCATTTTCTTACAGGGTGAACCTGTCAGAGTGCTGGTGACTGGAGCTGCTGGGCAGATTGCTTACTCCCTGCTCTACAGCATTGCCAAGGGCGATGTCTTCGGCAAAGACCAGGTAACTCCTGCACTGACGACCACTTGTCTCTGCTGCACAGGAATGGGTGTCAGAACTGCAGTCCCTGAGACTGGTTGGGTTGTAGACACTCAGAGTGATTCACCAATATGCAAGTTATTTCTTCTCTAAGTGGGGAAAGTGGGAGTCCTGCTGTGTTACGTGAGCTTTCAGTTGTTGGTTGTGCTGAAGTCCTTTGTTTTCTGTAAATGGGTTTTAAATCTTGCACCGAGATAGCAGTTTCTGGCAGAGTACAAGACAAAATTCTTTTTCAAAACAGATTATGCCCAACTTTCACTAAACCTTTTCTTTCTTTACAGCCCCTTATTCTTGTGCTGCTGGACATCACTCCTATGATGACTGTGTTGGAAGGTGTGGTGATGGAGCTGCAGGACTGTGCTCTGCCACTGCTCAGAGGTGGACAAAAGAATTTTTTCTTATGCCTACAAGATCTTGTAGTACAACTGTTGCATTTATGAGTTTCTGTAGCTGGCAGGAAGTTTAACAAGAAAATATTAGATGATGCTTCCTTGGTTTTGTGTTTTATGGCTGATAAATTAATTTAACTTAGGCTGTAAGCTAGGAAGAATGACATCAAATGAGTTTTGTGAAAAGAACTGACAGCATACAGGTACCTGGGTTTTGGTGTATATCATCTAATTCCAGGGCTTCAGCCTGGACAACAAATTGTCAGATACTTGTGCGTATATGCATTGTATTCTGGCCCAGTGGTGAATCTTAGATATGCCTTTGCTAAATTAAAAAAACCATGATTTTAGTCTTTAGAAGTATCTTCTGTATAAATACATGAATAAAAAAATCACTCATTAAGTCATGTAAACAAGTTAAGTTCTGATAGTTTGAACAAGCAGAAAAAAGGGAGCAAGTAGGTGTTACTTATAATATTAGAATATTTGGGAAAAAACCCAACAACAAAAACCATGTAGCTACAGCTCTTGTACAAATCAAACCTTTGGTTTGAATTGTTAAAGGGGAAGGAAAACTTCACTTGTGTTGGCACTTACCATTGAAATTTTTTTGTAGAGGTGAAGAACAGCATATGTACTTATATATATTTAGATAGAGACACATGAAATGTATATTTTTATGTAGATTTTTCCTGTGTTTTCCACTTTAGATAAATATTTGTAGATATAAACCATTTACTGGCAAATATTTTATTTGTGGAGCTAGGGCCAGATGACTAGTATTTTTGGAAAGGGATGGTGTTGGTATTGTCAATTAGATTATATACTATTTATGAACAAAAGAATATTCCAGTTAATACTATGCCATGAGTATTTCTCTTACTGAAATTTTTCCCCCCCCCTTTTTTTTTTTAGAGGTCATTCCAACAGACAAGGAGGAAGTTGCATTCAAAGACCTTGACGTAGCAATTCTGGTTGGCTCCATGCCAAGGAGAGAGGGCATGGAGAGGAAGGATTTACTTAAAGCAAATGTGAAAATTTTCAAGTCTCAGGGTGCAGCCCTGGACAAGTATGCCAAAAAGACTGTCAAGGTGAATATAGAAACTGAATTTAAATCATTAACTCTCTGTTATGTACAGAGAATGATATTGGTCAAGCAGGAGTCTGGTCAGTGCAAGCATTCCTTTTCTTAGGCCCTGGAAAATATACCACAGTCAAAACCAACGCCACAAAATCATATTAAAAAAAATAAACAGTCTTTGCTCATTATCTCTCTTCTCTGGGAGAACTAAATTATCCATGTGCAGCTGCCTGCTTTATATCCATCTGTGGATTAAACAGAATGGCCCTTAACTTCAGTATCAATATGGAATTACAGTTTCACCAAAAAATCAGCTTTATTTAGGTTGTTTGCATCTTGTTCTTTGGAGCATTGGAAGATTTTAATTGTTCTCTCTCGGATTTCTTCAGCACAGTTAATGGGATCATGTGGCTGCTCTCCCACTGCTCTTAATCTCAGACCCAGACTCCGACTGTGCTTTGTAACTGACTTTTTAATGTCTGCTTCCTCTGCTGATGAACTTCCTACTGCTTCTAAAGACTTGTTTGCTTCTTTATCCAGTTGGAATAAAAACTATCAATATAACTATTGCGAAGTAGTGGAAAATTTACTGAACTCACTTTCAAAAGGGGAGATACAAAGGGAGGTTTGCAGATCAGCTTGTGTGATTGAGAGTATATGGAGCTTAGTATTAGTCATTTGAGGCACAAATGGAGGATGAATAAAAATCAGTTTTCCATAGCAATAAATTGATCTAAGTTGAGGCAGTATTTTATTTCTGACTGCCTATGAACATTGAGATAAGTAAGTGCTCTGGCTTTCTTAATTATAAAGCAATTATATAAAACAGTGGCAACCAGATTAAAGAGTGTTTCAAAGGGGTTGGTGAGGTCACTGTGTGCTGAGTAGTGTGCATGTACCTTGCTTTCCTTATATCTGAGGTAGCATGAGGTTTGAAGGCAGGCTGTGGGTCAGTGTACAGATCTCCCTAGAAGTCTTGTTCTCTTTCAGATTTGAATGTCAAATTACAGAGAAAATACCTATCTAGAATATATTTTTCTGTGCAGTTATAGAAGACTGGGTGATTATGAGCAATACACATAGAAAACAATCTTATTGAAGACAACCAAGAGATTTAGAAAACTTAACGTTTTTGTAGCTTCTTTGAAGGCAAAGCAATGTATTTCACTAGAGGGAGTTGTTTTGCAGAAATACCTACTTCATCTTCCCATTTTTCATTTTTAGGTTGTGGTGGTTGGGAATCCAGCAAATACTAACTGCCTGATTGCATCAAAGTCAGCCCCATCTATACCAAAGGAAAACTTCAGCTGCTTAACTCGTTTGGATCACAACAGAGCCAAATCTCAGGTAAAAGGAGCCTATTCTGTTATCTCTGCTAAACACAAACAGCAATGCTTTCAAAGAAGCCTGTGAATTGAGAAACTGAAGGCAATGCAATGGGTATCTTTAATTTCCTATTAGATTGCTCTGAAACTTGGTGTGACTGCTAACGATGTGAAGAATGTCATCATCTGGGGCAACCACTCCTCCACTCAATATCCGGATGTTAACCATGCCAAGGTAAACGTGAAAGGAAAGGAAGTTGGAGTTTATGAAGCTATAAAAGATGACAGCTGGCTGAAGGGAGACTTTATCCTGGTAAGATATTTATTTATTTGGTCATTCCGTGCTTGTGCTTTCTTCTGACCTCATCTGAAACTGTAAACTATGTAACTGACTGACTTGGGGAAGCAGCTCTTCTACCTCACTAGAATTAGCCATCCTCACATAGCTTGTTGCTATTAGTTACTTGCTCTTGAAAAATTTCAGGCATAAAAGCCTATGTGTAAATCCTGCTAGAAAAATCCATTTGAAGTGCTAATATGATTCAGCAAAAAAAGTTTTGATCATAGCTCAGATGAAACTTGTCTGACACAGAAGCACCACTGCTGTTTCACTCTAGAGACTTTTTGGGGCAGTTTTCGTGATGAAGTAGGAGGATTCAGTAACTGTACTCTGCTTGATGTTGCAATGTTGTTACTGGCATCCAAGCAGCCAGGTGCTGCACCTTAGCCAAATAAGCTTTAGTTGGGGACAGAGAATGTGTTTTGTCATATGACAGTGCTCTGTCCTGTTTTGGACATGGCCGGTTTCAGTTCATGCTTGTTGCTATGGAGTAAGTGGTTGACAACCAAAGTTCATGAGCCAGAGTGTAAAGAGAAATCTGTCCATGTCCTTGATCCTGCTGTATCATACGTGCCAAAACAGAGTGCAGGTTTGGCCCTCTAGGTGCATTGTAACGCCGGTCTCTGCTAGAATGCTTTACCTAAGATAAGGTAGGATTTCATAATTCTTGCTTTCTGGGCTGGGCATAAAGCTTTACCAAAATTACTAAAAAAGTATGTACGGTTAAAAAACCATTCTAATTCTGAGAACTGCAGTTCATAAACACAAGATTTCTCATTATAAACTTGAGCTTAGGGAGGTCTGTTCAACTATCTTCATGAGTTAAATGAATTTTATGCAGTAAATATTGCAGGATTGAGACCAACAAATAGTTCATGTTGTATTTAGCAAAAAACCTTAAGTGACAGTGTTGCTTGAGATGTCTGTTACTGTTGGCATGCACAAAGTCTCTTGGTGGGAAAAGCTTGAGGCATCTGGTTGGTATGTGAGAAGCTATAAAGCAGGTACTAAGGATTAAGCCAGCCTCTGAAATATTCCATGTTGTTCTTGTCTTGGCAGAGCTCTTCTGGATTGTGTGCCATGTTTGTTTGATGATAGAACTGTGTCTTGACTGATGAAATTAAAGAATTATGTACAATTGTCTTCCTTCAAGGCATTTACTACAGCATTTAGACCAAGCTGTGATTTTGCTGCTTTACAATTTAGGTTTTGGGTTTATTTCTGAATTGCAGACTGTTCAGCAACGTGGAGCAGCCGTCATTAAGGCTAGGAAGCTGTCCAGTGCCATGTCAGCTGCCAAAGCTATCTGTGATCATGTGAGGGACATCTGGTTTGGCACTCCAGCGGTAAGATGTTGCTCTTGAGCAAGTGCTTTTTTACTTAATTTGCTTTGATTACATGCCAGCATCATTGACCTCAAGTGTATATATGTATTCAGAAGGAAGAATCTGTCTCTTTCTGGAGTAAAGTGTGTCATAGGAGAATACAGGATATTGGATATCAAGATTTTTCTTGCTTCTAGCAGTGAAAAATATATTTATCTCTTGCTTTTCTGGCTTCAGGGGGAATTTGTTTCGATGGGAGTCATTTCTGATGGCAATTCTTATGGTGTTCCTGAAGACTTGCTATATTCATTCCCTGTTGTGATCAAGGTAACTAGACTATATTTAAGTCCATGTATCTTCTGCAAGACCTACTAACCTGTCATGTGAGCTTTTTGTGTGGGACAGCAGTTGCTGGAATGTGGGGGTTTTAGTCTTTCACAGAGAGAATTGTTCTTAACCAAGTAATTTAACTGGATTGTTAACTAAGTGGTGATAGGTGAGTAGAATCTGACATGACTAGCTGGTGCTGGTTGCATTCTTTATCTGAAACAAATCTAACTGCTGCCTGATGTGTTTTTAGGGCTGTAAACTTTGTTTCATAAGCTGCAAAATTTCCTTCATGCAGGTTGAATGGAGCTTGCTCTAACGTGGTGGGGGGCTTTTTATTTTTTTGTTTTCAATCAGGACAAGACCTGGAAGTTTGTTGAGGGTCTCCCTATTAATGATTTTTCTCGTGAGAAGATGGATCTCACTGCTAAGGAGTTAGCTGAAGAGAAGGAGACTGCTGTGGAATTCCTCTCCAGTGCATGACTAGGTCACGAGGAAATACAAAATCATTTAAGAGTGGAAGAATCCAAGAGTCGTCTTTAGGTCTGCTACCAAACACTATTACTGTATCCAAGTCAACTGTCTGTGGCCATTGTGCATTTTAAAGTTCATAAGCTTACTGGTACTGTCGTGCCTCTTGAGTTATTAGCAAAAATGTTATTAAAGAAGTAAAACTAGTTTGTTGACCAAACTTTTTGTCTTTTCAATACTAGTTGCTTTCTGTGTATGGTACAGGATAATTGTTTGCCTCAGCCTTGGCTACTAACGCACAATCTGGTTAGAATTTGGCACTATTGGAACACGTCCTAGTCCGTGATCACTTCAGCATCCTATGGCTCAACTGAAAATGAAATGAGAATGCCAGTGATTCTCCTTGAACCAGTAGTTCAGTGACTCAAGTCTATCACTGGACAGACTTCAAGTATATACAGTTCACTCGGGTTATGCTTACAGTGTTTGTCAATAGAAATATTAAAAATTGCTTAACCACATAATGGCTAAGAGTACTCTGTTGCACTTTATTTGCATGTTTAGTTATGTAACTAACACAATTTGATAGTAGAAGATAAAAAACCCTGAAAGCCTATTTTAAGAAACTGAGGGAAACTAGTTTTAAGAAGCTTTATTGATGACTAGCACCACCTTTTGTCTCAGTCGCTGACTGTCCTGTTCTATTAGAAGTTTTTGCTTTGTACTCAAGTAAATCTTGATCTATCATATCTGGAGTCATCTCATTCTTCTTTTTTGGTGTGTTGTCATTAAATGAGGATTCAAAAAATAGAACTTCTTTGAGCATAAAAGCAAAGGTTAAACTGAATTTTAAACAAAGTGAGTGGTTTCTTTGAGGATTTATCAACAAGAATATAAAACAAATCAGCCATCATCAATAAGCTTATCTGTAAAAATAAGTCTGCTCTCAAAACATTTCTGTACCTGTTAAGTACAGTGACAGTGATTCAGCAAAGACTTACTATACATAGAGTTGAAAGGGAAAGCAAGCATTTTAGAAAATGAGAATGTGCTGCAGCACAGGACAGCTGGGACAGGGCACAGTCAGTCAATGCTGTGAATGTTTATGAAGCAGCTGTTGCAAGAATTTATGCATTATTGCAGTCTTAGGAATAGACAAGAAGTATACACAATTGTTTTTCTGGTTCCTCTGATCCCCTTAGAGTTTAGCCATGGAGAAGTTATCAGAAGAAAATTGCATACATCTGTCTTTTCATGACAGTTTGGGCACTTCTGCAGAAATTAGGGAGGGAAGGAAAGCTGCCAGTGTGATGACTGCCTTCTGGTGTTCCATGCAGTCAGTAAAATCTCATTTCAACATGAGCCCAGGGACCAAAGGAATTCATTACAGTAATTACCATGCTACAGCTTATTTTAAAATAATGTGTTTTACAGTGAATGTTACAGGAGATAGCTCCAGTGCACACTGTTACTTGGTGTAAAAAGGCTAAGTAAAGGAAAAAGTGCCCATCTATGCCTGATAAAAGAAAATAAGGAATGATAAATCCTGCTGGTGTGCAGTGTGCTTTATGCCTTGCCTATAGAAGTGCCACAATGTAGGGAAGAGGCTTTAAAAAGGAAAATCTGGAAGCTCTGGCTCTTCAGGGTTTTTTGATGTCTGTTTTAAAGCAGCCTTGTGCAGGAGAGAGCTCACTTCTTGTAGTGCTTGTAACACACAGTGTTTCAGAACAATTGCATAACTAACCTCAGTACTTGATAGACTGTCTCATGATATACTAAACTCAAGTTAACAGTTGAATCTATGTTTGCCTCCTCATATTGAAGTTTAAGTGCCATTGCTGTTCCCTCCAGATTTCTGTGAAGCAAATTCAGCAGGAAATCTCTCATCTGCTCATTGACCACACACTTTACCATCCCGCTGCTTGCAAACTCTCAAACTGCCACGTGGTGGCTGTTCTTTGTGTTCATGTTTCTGAACTGCTCTGTCCTAGTTTCTCCAGTTTTTCTGTTTCTGGGAGGTTTCTTCCTGTGATGGTTAGTTATCTCTTACTGTGGCTTGGGTTACTTTGTACAGTCTTTATCAAATCTGAGGGTAATCTGGTACTGAAGCAACCACAGAGGTTGTGGAAGCTTCATCCTTGGACCTATCCCTGCACTGAGCAGGAATTTGCACTGAACAGTGACTGAAAGCCACTGAATGTCTTCACACCAACTGCGTATTTTAAACAGCTGTAAATGCACACATATTGAAATTACTCTTCAGTTAGGGATGAGATATTTTCAGGCCATACAGGCTTTCAGTGCAGGAAGGGATTTCACATCCACTCTTCACTTGCTGATTACTTCTTCAAGAGAACAAAAGTTAGGACTTCAAACAGCAACTCCCGAGTGAGTACATACAACTGTTCTTTCAGAAACAAATCCTGGGGAAATTAAGACTTGAATTGTCAGATGGACTCCTGGAAGGTTTCTAGATGGAGCAGCTGAGAACATTAGGGCTCCTGGAGGAGTCTGCGTGTCGGCAGAAAGACTCCCGGGGAAGGCTGGAAACTCTTCAGTGTGACTGGCATGCCTTGTCACAGAGTGCCAAATCTACGGATCCCAAATACTCCCTTTGTGCTCTTGAAAGCTGTACAAGGCAGGCTGCTAAGCTGATCTGTTTGTGTTTTCTTGACAGCTTTCCATTCCCAGCAAGAATTCTTTTGAGAGGGAAAAGGAATAAAGCTTTTCCCCAAAAGAACAAAAAACTGATTTCAAGTTTGTGTCACATCGTTCTTCTCCCACGACAGCTAAACCTGCTGTTTTTCACAGAAAATCAAGTGAATTTGAAAACCCCAGATCTAAATGAATGTAGATCAGCACTGGACTGATGTTCATCACAGAACTTCACACCTGGGCTTCTTTATAAGGCATCATGTCATGTCAAATCAATAGGTATTGAATCTCGCTTTGGATGAGGCAAGGCAGGAGAACTCTGGCAAGTAACAGAGATACAGTTTTCAGAGCATTTGGGTTTACAAAACAGAGAAAAGTTGTCCTGGGTGAGTTTATTAGAATTACTTCCTTTTTTTTCTTCCTCCCCTCCCCCCCATTTCCTGTGGTTTGGGGACTTTTTTACATTTATAGACACATTTTGAATTCCAAATAGCAAGTCCTAGAGGATAACTACAGCTCAGTTGTAATGAAAGAGGAACTTACATAAAATATCACTATTTGCAGCTTAAAGCTCAGATATGTTCAAATACTAAGGGGTTTTTTAAAAAAAAACAACATTCCAACAGCTTTTTAAGTGGCAGCTTTGCATAGGAGCATGATAAATGCTATTGAATTAGAACAGAAGCTGAGCAGTCAGCTGTTTTAAAAAAAGTACTGTAACTGCAGGTAAATAAATGAACAGATAGAGATGCAATCTTCAGCTTAGCCAGAAATAGGCTCATTGTTTTGGTTTTACAGAATCTTTAATTAATCTATTACTAAAAATCTGATTGCATAGCTGCTCTCTTCTTTCAAGTCTGCTAACCACAATCATCAATACCAAGACCACCTTAAATCCGAAATAATTAAATAAATAAATGCAGATAAAAATAATTTTACAATGCAAGTCTTCTGGGAGCCTCCAGATGGAGCTAGTAGAGAGGGAGTGACACTTGGAAGATTTTTTTTTTTTCCTCCTCTTCCACCTGGAGAATTCAAATATTTGCCCAAGAGAAAGCAAACAAATCTTCCAAATCGGCAGTTACAAGGCTGGGGGTCCAGGAAATTCTTGGACAGGAGAGGGAAGGTATTGGCCAAATCCCTTTGTCCCCACCGGAGTAGACACCTACCTCTATCCAACAGGGAAGATGTCCAAACAAAAGGTGTCTTCTCCATGCAAGGAGAATAACCCTCAGACACACTTGGCACTACCCCTGCTGGTGACCCTCTCTTTCATTCCTGAGTAGGAAAGGCACTAGAGATCGAGTTATAAATTCAGAGAACAGGAGACATCCTGGCCAGCTGCAGCCAGATAACCTGTCTTTGCCCCTCAGCTCATAGCTGGTATTTGCAAAATGAGTTGAAAGCCCTGGCTGGAGGATGCTGTAAAGGAGAGCATGGTCAGAGTTTCCTTGCAAGTGCTTTGGAGAAGACAGGGTGCACCAGGGGACACTGGTGTGAGAGGCAGGCGGAACATGAAAGCTCAGCCACCTCTTCATCGACAGGCAAACCACAAAACAGGTAGTCCTGGCCTATTGACTTCTCTCCTACCTGGAGAAGCTAAGTAGAGGTGAAGATGGCTGTGCTGCTCTTGTGGGCTTTTAAAACTAAAACAAAGCCCAGCTCCTCGTTATGAAATCCTATCGCAAGAAACCCAAATGTTCTTTGGTGTTTTCTCTTTGGTGTGGGCTGGTGATGGTGCTGGTGTTGGTGCCTGCAGAGCAGAGCACATGATAAACATCTGTCCCTCCTGAGAATCAGAATAGCCTCTGCCAGAGCTCTGCCTCCTTAGGAGAGACAGAAGGGACCAGCCAGAGGCTGCCTCTGTGGGTTTAGGGCTTGTTATCACTGAATGGAAATACCTGGAGTATGTGGGAGCCAGACAGAGTTACCAGCCGTCCCCATCCCTCTCTGCAAAGCCACAGGAGATGAGGTTGGCTTTTTTGGCAAGTGCTGGGCGATTTATCTGCACTTTGCACAAACACAGAAATAATTAATACAGGCTCCATGTATATTACACTCCTATCTAGCTCATCACTGCGAAACTGGACGTGGGGTAAATTAAGTTTCTTGTTAATGCCCAGGCTGGTAACAGGGGAATCTGAGGGACTACTTGATCTCAGCTGCCACAAACCAAATCCCCATGACTGAACCCCTGGCAGCCTCCCCAGTGCCTCCAGCCCCTGCAGGGCTGGACTGGTGTTAATGGGACTCACCTGCACTGGCCGGCAGGAGAGGACAGCAGCCAAGTACTGCTGTTTAAGGGCATCTGAAAGTCTGGGGGTTTTGAACTCAACCACTTATAATTTCACTAAATGCTAAATCATTAGAAGAGTGGGTCTAGACTTGTCTGCTGTAGCTCCTGCCTCCAAATTTGACTTGATGTTTCCCCTCCCAGCTGTCACACTGGCAGTTAAAATATTTTGTACAGATCGTGGTGTGATGAAGAGGTGCTGTTTCCCCAGAAGGCAGGCACCAGTACCCAAAACAAAGGTGCTACTTGAACCACGAGGTGTCCCCACAGGGCAGCTGCACAGCCTTGGGGAGGGCTTGGAAGAAGGCACAGAAGACACAACTCTGCAGAGCTGGGCATGAAGTTCTGACTTTTTATTTTTCCTCTTTTTTTGTTTTGTTTTGTTTAATGGTCCGTGTCTACTTTTTGTCTAATGCTTCCATTTGGGAAGAAAAGTACTCAATCATTCCCAGTCTCCCTTGGATCCCTGACTGGAGTAGGTGTAGGTGCAGAGGAAAACAGAAGTTCCATTTCCCTTGTCTTTCCCTAGTCCCACTGCCCTGCTGTCTCAGCATGTCTGCCAGATGGAGGCAGAGAAGTGGTGTAGGGAAATGATGCTTCTTGGCTGAACAGTAACTTCCCAAAAAAATTATAATTTTGGTACAGAAAGTTTCCATCCTAGTTCCTGGTCCTTTGATCCAAAGAGCAAATGGGTGGCATAAGGCTAAATAACTCCTCAGGGAGATGACAGCAAATGGGTCTTGAATGTATCAGCTCCTGCTGCTGTATGATTATTTCTATAAGGTGAGATTGGGAGGAGTTCGCTTTGTGTCCCAAAATACGAAGATTTTGTGCCTTTTTCTGAGCAGCTCAAATTCTCTCAGGCAAAGGGGACAGCAGAAGCAATAGCCCTTTGTGAAGCTTTGTGCTACTCGGCAGACACAACCAAAAGCACCACCATGATGTAAAACCAGCCTTTCTTTTACTTTTCACTTGAGCACAGAAATTACATGCTTCATTTTGGTGCGCAGGGAAACCTTGGATGATGGAAGAAAACCCCAGAGATTTCCTTTCTTTTTGATGTGTGGGGAAGGTGTTTCAGCGTTTCTACATTTACTCTTGACTATCAAGCCTCCCACCCTTACTGCTGTTAATCAAATGAGGCTGTTATTCAGAAATATAATGATGGTGATGCTCTTCAGCGCTGGTTGTTTTCCCTTCCAGACTAGAGAAATAAACAGAAGGAAAGTCTGTCAAACAGACAGAAAAATATCTGCTGGAGGGTCTCTCCAAACCTAGAGCTGTCCGCACTGAGACAGGGCTCAGAGTAACATGTGCTGAGAGTCTGTGGTGTTTCAACCTGCTCTTCTAACCCGGGTGATGACGTTGGCCTCAGGATGAGTGGGGAATGACCTCTTATCTTGGCAATTGGCATGGAAATTGCTGACGGTGAAGTCAGGGAGTTGGAGCAAGTTATCTGTTTCTCAGTATCAGCTGTGGGGCACCTCCCCACAGATGAAGGGTTACTGCAGCTCCTCTTCCAAATCCCAGGCTGTCTTGCTACAAGCTGCCACCAAAGCTATGGGAGTTGACACTTGTCCCTCTTGAAGCACCCAAGTGATAATGCTTCGCTGACACATTCATCAACACAGATAATCCTGGAAAAACTGCTTGAATTCTACAGGGGAAAAAAGTTGTCGGAAATATTGTGTGCAAAGCTTGCTTTACCGTGTGCCTCCATTAAAAGTGCCAGTCATAAAATCCTCAAACACTTCCCGTCAGTGAGAGGAGGGCTGCCACGTTCTGGACTCTTAGTGCAAACACTTTCTTTATGTCACAGAGTCACCTGCTTCCTGGTGTGTTCACAAAGCAGGTGATGAATCCTGCACCTACCCAGGGGTAAAATATCTCTTGGCAATGAGAGTAATACCTGAGCAAATAACTTGTTGCCTGACTCACGTGGCTCCTACGTGGTGCTCCTCTGCCTGGGATGCGGGAAACTCTGCTGGGAGGCAGGAGGGAGAGGTCAGGGAAGTGAGTGCAAAAAGATAAATCACATAAATCCTCAGGCAAACAACCAAACAAAAGGGCGGTAGAAAAAGTAATAAATGATTACTCAAAGTTTATCTTGGCTTTTTTTTTCTCTCGCTGGAATTATAAACATTGGGGTGTCACGGCATAAAGGGGTTCCTGGATAATTTTTTTTAGGAAGGTTGGACAGCAAAAGGTCAAGAAGTGCAATTTGAGTGACCTCAAACTGAAAATCAAAGCCACGGAGATGCAACCTGATCAAAACTGCCTTGTGGTTTCCCAGCCATTTTTGCTATTCATTTTGACTGTTTGGTTATAGACTTGGGTAAAACCAGAGCCAGACACAAAATCAATGCTGCTTTTCACCTGTATTTTTCAGTCCATTATATTCTATTGATAGCAACTGGTATTTTTCATCATGACAAATTTTTATCTTCCCCTGGTTAGTTCACAAGCTTTCGATTTTAGTACCCTTCCTTTTCTTTTTGCATGGTGTGTCATCATCTTCCATTTACTCCAGATAAGAGGTCTGGGGTTTTTTTTTCCCATATTAAAATGGGTTGAGAATGATCTCGTGTGTGTGCACTTATTAATTTCCTTGTTTTTCTCTAGCATGTTCTCTCGAGGGTGTTTTTGACTCTAGCACAGGTTAACATACTTTTTCAAAGCAAAATGAAGGAAACCAGTCAGAAACAGCAATTAACAGCATGGATTTCAAGGGATGGGAGAAAACAAGTAGCTGAGTCAAAGAAACCAGTATTGGAACCTCACAAAAACAGTGGCAGAACCCCAAAGAGAGAGGACACAAAAAAGAAACATGTGACACTGTTAGAAAGGCAACCTGGTCAGGAGGACAGGGATGTCACCTCAATGTAGGAGGAGCTGATTAAGTGGAAATGAGAAGAGCAGAAAGAGAGCCAGGCTGGTCTGAGGGATAATCACAAAAGCTACCAAATCTGGGAGAAGGGAAATATAGGCAGAAATAGGGAGAATTTAGGGCAATGGAGACAGAAGGATGGATTGGCACCGTGGTAAGGAGAAAGCAGGCAAAGAGACAGGACAGAAGGTGCTGGTGGGAGGTGGAAGTAGGATGGAGAGGAATGTGGGGTGCATGATATCCATCTTATGACCTGACCCACCTCTGGGGCAGGCGTGAGACAGGCAGCAGCACCATCACAGCCAGCACGTCTCTGAAGGAAACTGGCGGGCCACCAAGCTCCAGCAAAGGCCACAAGGACACAGCTGTAGGAGCACGTGGCAGGGGAAGTGCCCGTGTCGCGTAGTGCCTGCGCTGTGTTTGCTTTGGCGTTGGCAAGGCAAACGAGGTTAACTGGGACAGAAGCAGCGTGCAGGTGGCAGCCAGCGTGGCTGGGGTGTGTGGGTTGCGTTAGCTTGCCTCACTGGAGACACGGCATGGGAGCAGAGACAGAGGGTAAAGTATGGCTCAGGAAACTCTGATCGACACTGCCATGGAGAAGTCTGGGCAAAAGGCAGCAGTGGAGGTTGCAGGGAAGGCTGAGGAGGAAATCATGTGGGTTAAAAAGCAAGACCAAGGCAGTGACAGCAGGAGAGCCCGCATTTGGAAATGACCCTGGGTATAGAGCTGGGGCAGGGCTTATGAAATCTTCCCAAAATTCCATGAAAGAGGGTGTTTCTCTCATCCCCACCAAGCCAACTCCTTCAGTTCAGTAAGGAGAACATGGGGTATGTAGAAGCACTCTGTGCCCTTGTCCTTATCCCCACCCAGCCCTTTCTGTGGTGGGATCCTTCTCTGGACCTAGCAGGGATCCAGCATAGTTCAAGGTGAGAGTCTGGAGGGGCAGAGGACAAGCATTTCTTCCCTTTCTGGGCACGGTCTCAGTAGTCAGCCGGCCATATCTAATGGCCAGTTCCACCCAGGTGTGCAGCAGCACTGGGGGCGAGTGGATGCCAGCTGGATCCTTCTCTGAGAAGTGAACACATGGTGTGTCCTGCAGCAACCTCGGAGCTGTGGCTTGCTTGGAAATTCAGGCAAACCCCCACCTGCAACAAAAAGACAAGAGCAGGAGTCCTAGCCATCCATGCTGTTCCCATATGATTTTCTTTCCATGCTTTTGAACACCTAAATAGTGTGGAGCAATCAGGACGTGCCTCACCTTTTCTCCTGACTCATATCCTGCTGTGGTACATTGGGTACACAAAAGCAAAAGGCCACCATTCTTTAAACAGGTTCATTTGAGCCCACAAGCTGACCTGCCAGAGGACTGGGAAGGAGGCACCTCCCAGGGCACTACAGTTCCCGAAAATGCGTGCTCATTGTATCAAATGGAGACTGCACTTTGGTGCTCAGACTTAAAGGCTTTTCTTCATTTGTGCTGCTTTGACAGAATCAATATTATAAAGAGGAATTGTTTTGCCAAACCACTGTTTCCCTTCCAGGCTCCCCGGGGTGAACATATTTGTGTTAGCTTTTGTAGACGAGCACAGGTTTTTCAGAGATTTATTACATTTACATGAGAGGAGGGGGGAAAAGCAAATCATTAATCCACACCAACCTCTATCTAGCTGTGCCACAGAAGATATGATTGGGCTGGGAGGTGAATTTGCACAATCCTGCTCTGTGTGTTCTCTCTTGGTAACCATTTCAACATCCTCCCTGTGTAGCTGTATAATTGCCACTACATTTGAGCTCTTGAAACAGTCATTGATTTTCAACAGAGCAGAGGAATATGACGAAGATCATAAGATAGAAAGGCCTTAACTATGACTGTATCCAGTATCGAAAAGCCCTCCCTTTTTATGTGTTTCTCTCCTCTGTTTTTTCTGACTCAGTCCCAAATTTGCTTCATTTGAGAAGTGACTGTTTCACAGGTGAGCCAAGAATTTATTTGCTATCTATAAAACCAGAAGTGATGCTTCAGTGAAGCACATTGTAGAAGTTGTAATGGAAATCACACCAGCTGGGGAAAAAGGAATGGTTTGAGTGTCTCTCCTTGAAGAGTTTCATTCAAAGACATGTAACAATTTTTCCCAAGCAGTTGTAGAGCAGACAGAAAAGAACTGTAATTAAAAAAAAAACAGACATACAAACCAAACTCAGAGAGTTAAATCAGAGCTGGAAGGGTAGATTAGATGTTGCTATTTAGGTAGCTATTCACCTACCCAAAATGGGAGTACAGCATCAACTTAGCTAAAGATTTTATTCACAATCAGTACTGTGCATAATAACTGAGCTCCCACGTTGTTCAACTTACCATGACCTCCACATTCCTGGGAGAAAGAGCTTGCATTGGATCTAGAACAAAGTGAATGCACTGCAATAAATGTTAATATTTAATCACCTAGAGTTTTCCAACCCTTTGGCACTTGCAACAACACAGGCCGGAGCTGGGGAGCAGGTCCTCTGGTCACAGTGTACACACACTGCCCTGTTGGCACCAAGGATGAAACCTTAAACTTCTCAAAGTCCCTTTGATAAGAGAAACTCAGTCAACTCAAGAACTGCTGTCCCCAGAAAAAGCATTAGTAAGACTTTGCTTTGCTTTCTCTGCAGTAGTCCTACTTGACAATGAGCTGAACTCAAAGACAAGCCAGGGATGTCCGTGGTTACAAAGAGCAAAAAACCTACCCTTCCCAACTACCCAATGCATTTCTAAAGCAATATTTAAGTTGACTTGTATTTATTTCAGCTGGTCCTTCACTCTCCAGGGCTGCCAGGTGATGAGCAGACCCGGTCATCCATGGCCATCTGGGAAAGGAGGATGGGCTGGGGCTGAGCTCAGCCTTGGTTTCCAGCACTGGCATTTGCCCAGCCCTCGTCAGCTCTCACCTTCAGAGGAGAAGCACGACTGAGTCACGGGTCTTGTCTGCTGGCACCTCAGCCAAAAATACTGGACCTGACTTTTGAGGATTTCGAGAAGGAGTAGATGACAGGTGGAAGACATAACGTTAGAAAGGAGATGGTATTTTTATAGCTTGTTCCTTCTCCGAGGAAGCTGTTGAACCAGCTGGGATACATGACAAGGTAAGAAAGAGAGGATTTGAGATGCTTGCACAACTACAGGCTGATGAGCTCTGGGTAAGGAGGTATCACATCCCTATCAGGAGGCTACTGAAGCCAGAGTAAGATCTGGTGAAAAGGCATCTCTGGAGAAGAGTGGTAATGAAATCTGGCTTTTAAGTTTACAGCCCAGGGACAATTCACTCCACAGCATGGGACATATCCTTGCTTGTTTTTAGGGAATACAAGCTGTTTTCCCAGCTCTCCTTCACCAAATATCTGGAGATTCTTAGCTTTTCCAAGAAGATGGTGAAAGTCACAAAATGATTTTTTTGTCTCATTTTCCCCTATAAAGTTCCTGTCTTCTCTGCCTTGCCTCTGCCAGCACGTGGACATCTTCAGGGTCTTGGCGTCTAACATGACAAACGCTACAGCTGCTCCCCCTTATCTCTTTCACTGCTCTTCAGAAAGTAACGTCAGAAAAAGGCTTGTCTTCCAGCTTTAGCTCTGGAAACCCACCCTGGCAGGGAAGCTCCACATGCCTGTCTCACCCTGGGGCCAGTGATTAGCAGGTGTTGCATTAGAGCTGCTTAAGTGGGCTCAGCCTCACCAGCTCAGCCCTATTTATAGCTGGGGCTGAGTTCACAGCCAGGGCTGTGTGAAGTGATGATGTGCTATGGGACATTGGCCCCTGGGGTTCCTTATGAGCCCTTGCAGTCCCCCAAAGGTCATTGAACTGCACAGGCAGAAGCAAATGCCAACTTTAGGACCTCAAATTACTGCTCCTGGCTCTCCCAGAAAACCACTGCGCTTTTTCTTAGGTGGTACCAGGCTTTAGGTTTTCCCTCTAGTAGGTGAAAGTGCTGTGCCAACCCATCTGAGACTCCTGCATCCAGCCTGGGTGATTCCTGTGTGACGGACAGGGGCTCAGAGGTGATCACCAACCTAACTGGATGCAAACCAGAGCAGGTTGGAAGAGAACATCCAGCAGGATGTGCCTCCATCTGGGTCACGTCTCATTTTGGGAGAGGTGGCAGGGCTCAGTGTAACATTACTTGGGAGCCAAGTAAAAGTCACACCAACAAACAAGGATTTATTTTAAGCACAGCCCTGACAACTGTCCCTTCTCTACGGGGGTTTGAAATGTCACCTCAAAGACAGGGGGCTTGGTACATGCTGTACAGCTTAATGAAAAAAGTCATGTGTAGCCTCGTGGATAGGAGTTTCCTGAGTTATACTGGGAAAATTAAACACAAGTGACCCTCTGTCTGGATTTGGCATCAACACATTTATCATCCTAAAGTCGTTTTTCATGTGATGGGAGTGGAGGCCAAATCCTTTCTCTGCAGAGTTAATCACATGTGCTGTCGTTGAACTGGGACCCAGGACACCTCAGATGGGTTTATTTACCTCGGCAGGAATTGCTGCTCCTCGGTAGCAGAACACGGTTCTTTAATACCAGCTGGATGTGTGCCTGTGTGAAGCAGATTTTGGTTGGTGTTCCTTGGAGTTTTCTGTGGGTGCTTCTAAAGCTAGACATGCTTAGCCCCCTAATTTCCCATGGAAGTGGTAAATTTCACAGTGGGTCTCATTATAGTCTGGATTTCAAAACCAGTCTTGAAAAAAAATACTGTATTTGACAGGAAAAATTCCTGGTAGAATTATTGGTAGGAAGCATAGGACTCAATGATCCTTGTTGTTCCTTCCAACTCAAGATATTTTCTGTTTCTATGATTATACAATTCAGAGAGGCAATGAAGAATTTTAAATGCCGCAGCATTTTAAAACATAAATTCCTCTTGGTGTTCAAACTTTTTCATTGCATTATGCCATTTAACACTTAGATGGCAAATGCTTATGCACAGAATGAATTATAAAGGATGCATTTTTCCAGGTTCAGACCAAGTGTTGCTCATATGAGTAAAGTTGCTTGCTTATACCCTTCTTCAGAGGATTAGGAAGTGAAATCTCTTTAACTCAATAGCACTTCTCATTTCACTGACAGCAACTGCTGAATATCTAAAGAACAATATATGGTAAGAATTAATGACACATATTTGGCATCTGCTCCCAGTAAAGCATTTGAAGAACAGACAACCTGATAAAAAAGGAGGACAGGGACTGCATATAATAATAGCCCTTCTTAAGGACTGATGACAATGGATGCTCTGTCTCCTCTACTAGGAAAATGTACTGGCATTTTACTGCTGTGTTTATTATTTAACCACAGGACAACTCACAGGCACTGAAAATATTCCACTGAAGTCCTAGCATACTGCTGAGTCGCACAAGGATGTATTTTAAAGGGGGAAAAAAGCAGAATTGTCTTCTTCTCCCCACCTGAAGGGGTACAAGAAGACCAACACCAGTGAGACTGGGATGTGGAATGGCTCAGTAACCCTTCTCTGTCTCTCTCCACAGCAGCGAGCGATGAAAAGCACACTCAGCATGTGGGGTTATCAATGCCAGGATTGTAATGCAACTTTCCCTCCCTTCCTGAGGTCCGTCTGCAGCCTTCCCGGCACAGAGCTGCCTTTTCAACAGCCCCTGCTATTTCTGGTGCCTTTTAACCCTCTCATCATGGGACCAGCTTGGCCTCAAAACACCACAAGAGACACAGCCAGGGCTTGCTTCAGGAGAGCAAAATGGGAGTGCTGGATTCACCTGGAAAGCTGTTCATGAGAAATTACAAGCCATTACCTTATTACATGCTTGTAAAAAGGTACAGAGAAGCTCAGCTAGCTAGAGCTCCACCCGAAACACATGTGGGAAAGATTTAATGGGAATGACTGCCAAAACTCCTCCCTAGCCAGCACCCCTCCTCCCTAGCCCAGTTTTTCTAACAACAGACATTACTGCCTCATCCAGCACTCAGCTCTTAAGCATCCCATGCCACCCCAAAGGCTGTGTTCCTGTGTGTGCCCCCTGAGCTAATTTATATTTGCTGTTTATGCTGGAACATTAATTTGCCTGGCAACCACGGATATTTTTCCCATGCTGGTTTACAGTTATTTATGTGCATTCACAGTGGCAGCTCTGCTACACACAGGGGTTTTTTAGGGGAGAGTTTTGCTTGGTTTTCCTTCATGCTGGCTCCTCCACAGCAGCTCAGCCAGGTGCTGGTGCACTTGTGGGAGCAAATGCAAATGTACAGTTGAGCCAGAGAGAAAAATGCCTCTTTTCTTACTTTGCGTCTTCTCCACCTTGGCACTTGCAGATGAGTATTTTCAATGTTTTTCACTATGGCAGTCCTGGCTGGATCTGTCTTTCTCTTTAAGTGTCTCCACCATAGGCACCAGGGTCATCTTCTGTGTGCAAGATGCCCACTCTCCTCAGCCACCCCTTTGACCATCACAGAAGAGTTGCTGGGCAATGCTTTGTGATGGGGTGGTTGGCTTGGACAAAACTGTTTTGGCTGTGATAAATCACATAACCACAGAAGTTATCAAGGACCTGCATTTGGGAATATCCCTGGCCACCTATGCAGTATCAGTTAGTATATGCTGGTGTAAAACCAGACTGTGAGTCCAGGGTAGAGGTTTTGAACTTTTTCCTCCTGTGATTTTGGGTCCAGACTGGGTTGATGGAGCAGTTCCTCCTGCAAAACACATTTTCCTGGTAAGGGAGCTGGCAGCTGACCTCTCCTCACTTTGGGAAATGTGGAGCTGTGGAATACTTCTGTAGCTTCTTTTCTTCAGGCTTTTCCTAGACACAGCTCCACAGTCACCTTGTCTAAGCTGGGAACACACATTTGAGATGTTTTTTTTGGTACTGGGGGGGACAGCTAACAAAGAGCAGGTTGTCAACATGTTCACTCAATCCCCACCATATGCAAGCTGCCTTGGAGGCAGGTCAAGCTGTGGACTGGGATGCTTTGAAGGGCTGTGCTGAGGTCATGAGTGATCCCTACCCTGTGCTGCTGACAGAATCACAGCAAAACTGAAGGATTTACAATAGTGGCAGATACAGTCCTGATATTTTAAATTTTGTTTCCACATCCTCTGCTTGCTAACTCACACAATACTGGATGTGTCTGGTTGTGGTTTGGTGTGAAGGCTCCAAACCTAAACCCTCCTGAGTTTCAGAGGAGCTGGATCAGAAATAAACACCTGGGTCCCTATTTTAGAAGAAACCTGAAATCAGGCTCTGAGCACCTCATATATGGAAAAAGCATGGATTTGAATTTACATGGCTACTTTGCAGCTCTGGTATTTCTCTGACCTTGCATCTACCGTGCTGCAGAGAGGCTGGTGCAGCTTCTGTCCTCTGTGCCATGTAATCCAGCCAGCACAAGGACAACAAAAACATGCTCTTCCCAAACCCACTGAACTTCCCAGTGGACTGTAGCTGTGGCACACAAATCACAGCCCACACACTGATGCAAGAGGGCTGATGCTGGAAAACAAGCACACTGGTCTTCATACAGCAGAGGAGCAGATATCTGGCTCAGCCTTCCTAGCAAAGTTACAGCACACGTGGAAGTGCTCCCTGAGCTTCTCATGGTCTAAAATGATCCTCTTGCATCTGGGACAAGGAATGAGTTCAGCACTCTTGTCTTTCCAGCTGGTCCAGAGGAAACAGAAAAGAAAGAGGCAAAGCAGCTGAAAAGGATGGAGATACCTGGGGAAACATCATGGCAGAAGACAGTGTTTGGGGAACTTCAGGTTAAGAGTGGGAAATATCTGCAGACAGAAGTCCTAGAAAGAAAAGTGAGGGATGAGTGAGGGAAAGCAGGAAACCATCTGCCACCAAAATGATTGCAGGAAGGTCTGTCATGCTTTTTTTGATATTAGCTGTGATCAGGAGATGATCCAAAAGTGTTCTGAGCTCCAGCTGTGACAGCCCATTTCTCTACTGTGTCTCTCTGTCTCCTGCATCCACATTTCTTCTGGATCAGGTATTTAGACAGGTGAGGGAAACAGGAAGGTTTCAGGATATGAAGAAATCTTTACATCTTTTTATTTGTTTCAGTATGAGATCACCAAGCCATGTAAACATGTATTTCTATTTAAATTAGAAAATGCTTGTATATATGAATACATATATTTACTTATGTATAAACATCTCTTCCCCCATGCAGAAACATGTTGTTTCTCAGTTTTTCATCCTATTACCAATCATTTTACCTTAGAGAGCCATGGCAGCAACACATGCTCTAGTTTGGTCAATGGAAGGACCGATGCTGGTTCCATCTCCTCCATTAACCCACCAGTGTGGGGATGATGCCATGTTATCCCACTGCTTGTACCTGTTCCCCAGCAAAACCTCTCATTGCAGGAGAACATTCCTTCCTAACATTTCTAATTTACCACTGAGCAAAGGTGACCACAGAGGAGTTTCCTCTTGCCTGAAGCACTGGTGCTGGGAAGGGCATGAAGGAGATGGAGTCCCAGTTTCCACCAGCCAGGGTCAAGCTGTTCTCCCCGATACTGCCAGCTGGACATACTGGTTTAGCTGGATTTTCACGTTCCTTTACATATCACAGGTTACTTTTGAGCTGCAGCTCTGCCTTTGCACATGAGAGGGTTGATGTGCCCTGGGAAGTGAGTGGGAGGGAACTCAGTGTTTTGGCTTCAGTGTGTGTTCTCCTGTGCACACCCCGATGATGGTACCCAGGACCTCGCGGTGTCTGGGATGAATAGAGGTGTCACTCCCCCATATTCAGACTCCCCAGCTCCCTCCCTCCCTCCCTGCCCCACAGGCTGGGGGAGCTGCTGGGTTTGGATGGCACATATTTGCTGGCAAAATGCTTTTCCTGTGTTATTTTACTCCAGGGAAACCTAAACCATTGGCTGCACTTATTTGCTGACTCAAAGTTGTGATAGATGACGCTGTAATCCAAATGTCACCATGGCAGTAACCTTACATCGGGTGACCGGGGTCGCAGGTCTCATGACTGCGGTCATATTTTTGGAGCTGTGCTTAGCCCAGAGATAAGGCTTCCCTTCCAACTTCCTTTCTCTGCAAAGATTATGGCCATGTGTGTACTGTTCTCCACCCTGGGACACACCACTGGCAGCTTCTGGGAGGACCCGATGGGTGAGGATGAAGCAGCTCTTGGACTGCTGGGACTGGCAGGATCCTCTCAGTTTTGGGGAGGGTGTTTTTTCCCTGTTAGGGGCAAGCACGGGCACCTTGCAAACCAAATGGTCACCTCCAAGCCACAAGAGCATTGTGCATCTCTGGAAATTTTGGTTCCAAAGTTGTTCTGTGGACAATCTATTGTTTTATTTTAAAACAATATAGGAAGATCCTTTTCTTTCTCTGTATAACTAATATGAAAAAGTTGAGCTCTTCTTTTCAAGTTTGTATCCCATTTAAAACGTGCCTAAAGTTTGAGGAGTGTCCAGTGATGGAAATTAGGCAGAACTGACCCGGAGGGGAGTTTTCCTGGCTTTTTAAGACACCCCTAGAGGCACCTGCAAGTGGACTCAGCAACATGTTTATTATGCTTTTATTGGATCAATATCAGTCAGCTCTTCAGGTAGTTGTCTGAATGCATTTTGGTTTGGTTTTCTTTGTTGTGAAAGACCTGACTCTCTTTAGACTAGAAAGATGCTTTCACCTCATCTGGGGGCAGATGGAACCCTTGAGAGCCCCATCAGCCTCGGATGCTGGGAGTCTGTGATGTGTGCCAGTCCCTCCAAATGCAGATGGACTCATCCCATTTGCTTTAAGAGCACTTTGCATCATCCCAGGATATTTTAAGGCTGGGTCAGTGTAAAGTGGCTTTTGTATTAAGGAGTATCAGGCCCAGAGATTTTGTAACTCCACTTACTGCAATTCTCATAATCAGCTTGAAGTCTCTAATTAGCTGCAGTAATGACTCAGCCCTGTAGACAAAGCTTGAAGGTGAAGGGTGACATGCTAGACTTGCTCTCTTATCTGGGAAAGGCTGAGAGGTATTGTGCCTTTCTTTAATAGGAGAGTCGAGCAGCTAAGAAATTTACTCTCTCCCCAGGTTTCATTAAAGGCACTAAAAAGCCTTTTGATATGTTCAAAAGCCACATCCACCTCTCATCTGACCAGATCAGGAGTCTCTCTAAATCAGCTTTAAAAGATCCAATTGCCCAGCAGTTGGGCTTTCTGGAGGCCATCTCTTACGTCATCCTTTCAGATCCACCAGGTGAGGTCTTGCTTTGCCGAGGATCATGGTTCCCCCTGGGAATTGTGGTATCCAGTGCCCAGTCTCTGATCTGTCCAGCTGAATCCAGCTCCAGGCTGGTCCACAGAGAAGTGGCTTGGGAACAAAAACATGCCCATCCTTGGCAAAATTAATTAGAGCCTGACAACAGAAAGAAAGAAGTTCTTGACATGGTATGACATTTGAAAGGGAGGCTGCTTTGCCAGCTCTTGTTGAGTGAATAGCTGCTGGAGTTTCTTGGGTCCCCATAAATGGCTACAATTTGCTTTTCAACAGCTTCTACTAATGGTTTTGCAGAAGAATCTCATTAAAGTTTATGGGAGCTTCCAGTCTTCCAGGCCTCTAAAAAATGCAAAAGTTGCTCTGTGCCTTCAGCTGAATTCATCAGCTGATCTCATCAAACTTCCATCTCCAGGAAAGAATTCTGTGCTTATTTCCTGACAAGCTGTCATGTTCCCAGCTGTGGGGCTTTGTGTCCCCACTTTCCAGCCATTCAGAAGAAAGCTACTGTCCCATGGGGTTGCAACCAACACACGGTGATGGTGATGCTGGGAGTGACTCAAGAAGCTGATAAAGTACAGCACAATCTTGGAGGTGTCACTTGAGAATTCAGCATTTTAATGCCTGTTGCAAGGTTTTCTGCTGCTGGGAAGGTAAGAAAATATCTGTAGCAGCGAGGATGCTGCTGCACCCAGCCCTGCAGTGCAGGCATTGTAGCCTTGGTCCTGCAGCACCATGCAGAGCATGTAGGGCTGTGTAGGGCTACAGGGGGTTGGCAGGGCTGCATGCATTCAGTGCTCATAAATACTTGCTGTAATAACTGCATTCCTCATGGGAGACCCCAAAAAGAAGGACCTTGAACAAGCAGGAGCACAGAGCAGTGCTCTAGCAGCCCTGCAGGCTGCCTTAACCAGCTCTTGCTTTGCCATGTCAGCTTTTTGGACCTCCCTCCCTCTGGGATGAGCTCCAAAGGGTCTTGCATGTGGATTCTTGCAGGCTGGGGGCTGCAGCACCCCACTGTGTTCCCAGGTGGTCGAAGCTGCCTGTGGACAGGGAGCCGGTGGCTGTGACAAGGCAGGGTGCTGGTTCCCCAGCTAGAGGCAGGGTTTGGTCATGCAGCCACCCCAGCACAGACAGTGGGACAGAGGACAGGGAGGACAGCTGGCACCTGTGCTGGGCTGGGCAGAGTTGCCACCAGCCGAGGAGCTGCTGGGATGAGGGATTAGCCCCTTGAACTCCAGGCTCAGCAGGAACAGCACCAAGCAAAAATAGCATGTCCCCTGGGGCAGCAGTACCTGCCAGTTTAACCTCTTGTGTGGCCATGAGACTTTCTGATCTTAATTTTTTCAGCCTATTTCTCCTTAAATGAAAAAAAAATTAATTTTTTTTTTTAAACTTTTCAGTCTCTAAGTCCCCAAAGGGACAGAATGGCAAATGCTGTCCTAAAGCTCATTGTGGTGGAGCATGGACAAGAGATGGCAAAGGTCAGGCTAATTTGGTCATATTTTACATATAGCCCATAGAGAGCACTTTCAGCCACTGCCTGGCCCAGCATTTGGTCAAATCTGTGTCGCTGAAAAACCCAAAAGCATCGTCCCCTCACTGCTACACACAGGAATGTGGCCCAGCACACTCTCCATCACAGTAAATCAACTTGTTGCTTTCCTTATTTGAGGCTTCCAACTGGCAACCCTGCAACCCCCATGGCATGCCCTCC
Source organism: Sclerurus mexicanus (assembly GCA_013396755.1). Taxonomy (NCBI): domain Eukaryota; kingdom Metazoa; phylum Chordata; class Aves; order Passeriformes; family Furnariidae; genus Sclerurus; species Sclerurus mexicanus. The sequence continues at coordinate 625,094 of VWZF01000486.1, read as the reverse complement.
CTAGCAAATGGTTTCCCAAGCTTTTTTACTGAAAGCTGCAGGATTTGGCTTCTCCTTGCAATTTGTATTCAGTGAGAACCTTGCTACCCTGTGATGCGGCCGTCCCATCACAGTCTCTCCACAGCCTGAACTTGGCGGCTTTTGAGGTCGTTTCCCACAGCTACAGATAAAGCCTGGGGACCCTGCCTGTGTTGCAGAGCTAGTTCTCCATCAGTGCAGCCAAACTCCTGTAAAAGCCTCTTCACTCACGCAAAGAACATTTATTGCCTTTGATAAGCTCGTAAAACATTTCTGATTGTTCTTGGATTTCTCTGACAAAACCATGCAGCAGAAGACTAAATTTACTCATGTTTCACCCCACGGCTTAATGAAACTAGGGGAAAAAAAGGAAAAGTGTTCTTGGATGAGTCAGGTGTGGTTTAGGTGAGGTGAAAAGTCTGCTTTTGCAGCACCCACCTACATATAGAATCACAGAATCATAGATTGGAAAATACCTCTAAGGTCATCGAATCCAACCATTAAATATTTTTGGTGGAACATGATCAGGACTGAATTGCAGAATGGGAAGTGCTGATGCCTTTCATGGGACAAAAAACAGCTCTTGGAGCAGATAACATATGCTCCTGGTAATAAGCATAGTCCAAGGCAGTGGAGACACCCCAGGTCTCCTGTTCTTCAGCAGCCGTGGCTCTTTCTGCTGCCTGGCATGAGGCTGTTCACTGAGACTGCTCACTGGACTCGTCTTGTCCAGAGGTCACACATTCAGAGACCTGGTTTCCTATCCTGCCCTCTATTTTTGAGGTGCTGAGCAACGATCCTTAGGAATCATTCACTGTGCTTCCCTTGACAAGGGGCTTTTTTCAGAGAAGGATCTTCCGGGCTCATTGCACACTTACCCCAGTGGAAACTTGAACTGAATTCAAAATTTTTGGACCTCTCCTCCATGAAAATGCACCCAGAACAGAAAAGTCTGGCTTTATGTCTGTGATATTTCACTTCATGGCTGCAGTCAAAGCACAATTTCACTTCTGCATAAGAAGCTTAGCCAGGACCTCAAGATTTAGCTATCCCTGCACATACAACCTCCACAAGGACTTCCCCATGGACACCTACTCCTGAATTTGGGTGGTGGAGGTGTGGTTGGCTTTCTGTAGGCCGCCAGAGGTGGCTACAGGGGCTGAAGCCAGATGACTAAGATCAGCCTGAGACAAGCTTCCAACACCAAGGAGAACACAAGCTGTATCACAGGCTTAATCTGTGCCTGGATGGGCTTTAGTGCCTCTTATACACACACTATGTTGGGCAGCAAATCACTCTGGAGTGCTGTGGAAAACCCAAATGTGTGCACTAGGACCATTTGCTTCTGCTGCAGAAAACATCTCTGCGAGGTAAATGATTAATGGGAAAAGTATTGCACCACTCCCCTCCGAGCCTCCTCCAGCAGCCCCGATGCCCTCCCAGGACATGATGCTGCTTGACAACCAGGGCACAGATGTCATCCCCTCCCTTGCTGCCCAGCATCCAGAGCAGCACAGGAGGGACTCACAAGCCTTGGAGTGACTATTTCTAGTGAAGAAATGAAAAATCCCTTCTCTGGGGAGGTGCCACCCTGGCCTCTCAAGAGGTTTTGAGGTTCACCCATGGCTCACTTTTATTTTTGCTGGAGTCCTTCTGTATGGCTTTGATTTGGAGAAGAGACTCACTCTGTGGCATGAGGCTGCTTGTTTGCTCTCCTCCAGATGTTTTCTCCACTGTCACTGACTGGTCCACCAGGATGGACAATGATTGCCCTCAGGAATCCTTCAGGACCCCAACAAAGGCATGGGTGGTACTTGGGTAAGCATCTTGAAAACAGATAAAACATTAAACATGCATTAAAATTAACAGACCTATCATCCAACAGATTTATCATCCAACATTCAAAGAACACTACCGTGGGAAAATTTTAACCCTCTCCACCCCAAGCTTGGGTGGAAAGGATGGCAAGTAATAGTGCTCTGAGAGGATTTGTGCTGCCACAGGTAAAGCCTGAACAGCTGTGATGTCATCGAAACACATCTGAGATCCTGACTTTACCACCAAAATGGCATTATGGTGGCAATGTCATAGAATCATAGAATGGTTTGGGATGGCTTGGAAGGGACCTTACATTTCCAACCCCCCTGACACTGGGCAGGGACACCAATATGCAGTGTGGTTGCTAAAAATAAATTGTTTTCTGACGTCTTGTCTGGCTTCTCTATGACTATGTAGTAGTATGAAAAAAACACTTTAGCAGGGGTTCCAGCTGAATTCTTTCATCTCTCTCTTACTAAGGAAGGTCTTAAATAAAAGGATTTACTAAGCAGGAGAATCTGTGAAGCAGGATTGTTTCACCAGAGATGGAGCTGGGAAGTCCAGTGTGGAGCAGACAAGAACTGAAAGGATGAAAACAGACCCATTTCCACTGAAGGAGTAAAAAAGCATGGCAGGCTTGTGGGAACTCACCGTCCTTCCACAAAAATCCTCGAGAGCATTTCCAAAGGGCTCCAAGGAGCTTGTCTGGCAGTGGATGACTTGGCTAGAAAGTGACATGGAAGAGATGAGAAACATGCTCCTTTGGAGCAATAAATACGTGATCTTTTCCTTCCTATTACAGACTACATTTTCAGAGAGTGCACCCAAAATTAGCAGGTCTAAAATTAAAACAAAATTAAGGCAGCAAGTCAATGATAACTCTATCAATTGAGGTGAATTAGTTGCTGGCATTTCTTGCCTTCCTCCTAAATCTCCTTAAATATAATTACCTGAAGGAACTGAGGGGCCAAAATGTACCACAGGTTCTTTGCAGATTTCCCCCAGGGGCAGGACAACCTCACTGAGCCATGGCCCCAGGCCTGAAGCTATCCTGAATTTGGTCCAGCAAGAGCCTGCCAAATCCCAGGAGGACACCTCATTCCTCCTGTGTGAAGTTACTGCAGTGTGACCTCACACAGGCGGTATTTACACCACGTGTTATGTCTATGAGAAGCAGCTGTGGAGAGGCGTTTGACTGTCAGGAAGCCTCAGGTTGCCAATGAAGTCTTGGGGTGCAGCAACTTTAGTCGTGTCTTTCTGTAGGATCTTCCCCATCCTGTCACCCCGAACTGCAGCCCGCTAGCACAAAACAAAGCAGTGGGTCCAGTTTTTTTTCTGCTGGCTCCCCTCAAAGGCAGCACTGAGGACATGACACAGGTGAAAACCTGGACTCCACCACTCTCCCTTTGGGCTGCTCCATCCCCAGGGTGCTTGGCAGCACTGCCATCCAGGGATACACTTCTGTCAGTTGAACCAAAGGGGCCCAGAAAAGATCAGGTGGCCTTGAAAAGTTTTACATGCTTGAGAAAAGCTGGCATTTTGCTCCTTACTCCAATAGTGGTATATATAATCCTGCGCATACCTGGGAAGGAGACTGGTGGTCTGCCGGTAAGGGGCACAACCATTGCAAGAAATAAAAGGGAAATTGATTAATTTTATGCATTTCAGGTGGCAAAAGAGGGTCACTTGGACATACTGTGTTGGTCTTCTGCTTGGTTTTGCAGCGTTGCAGGGCTAGGAGTTGCCTAAAAGCACCATTCCTTCTCTGAGACAAATTCCACTGTGCTGCTGCACACAGACTTGTGAGCATGGGCTTCATTTTTCTCAGAAACCACTTGGTTGAGTAACTGTGCAAGAAAAAAAAATTTAAAAATGCGCTGCATTGGAAAAAAAGGTCACCCCTCTGCAGGGGACATTGGCAGAAAGCAAGCTGAGCAAAGCTGGGGCTGCTGCAGAAGCCTAGGCACAGTCCCTGGTGTGCCCTGGAGGGCAAGGCTGCTGGACAAACATGGCATTGAACGATGCAAGTGGGTCTTTCCTGTGTATTTCCTTTCCTTATTTAACTGAGGGATCAATGTGTGTGTTAAGAAACTCAGCAGTGAGAAGGAAGCTCAGATTTTTTTTGTTCTGTTTTTTTTTCCTCTTTAAATTTGATAGCGCATGGTTAATACAGAATTGCAGATACAAGAAATAGATAGAGAGGTAGTTGTTAAGTAAATATACAGCCAAATTAGTTTTTTGTGATGCGTGGGGATAGAAGATGGACATTTTTAGCATAGATAAATTCACTGTTCTAATTTGTGGTTAAATTACGTTATAACTAAGGATTAACCTTCTCTTTCACCTTAAGCCTCTGCTGCTGTTCAACTCCATGAGAATATTACGTGTTTCCATTCTCATTTGGATTCTAATGTTACCTTGAATTAAATTTCTCTTTAAAGCAAATACTAAAATTCTGTTTGCCTTGTTGCATGAAGCATAACCTACTGTACTTAGGCATGTGTCTCTTAACTGCTTGAAGGCATTCCCTGTTGTCATAATCTGGGATTTTGTATTAAGACATGTCAGTTTCAGTTCCTTCCACATGACTGAGAACAGGAGTTATCCAGAGGGGAGACCAGACAACTTCATCCCTAGAAATGGTCCCTCAGGAACCTCACAAAGCCCAGCAAAGGCAAATGCCATAGAAGAGATGGAGCTGGAGCCAGGCTCCTCTTGGAGGTGTGCAGGGGAAGGACAAGGGCAGGCAATGAGCACAAGGTGGAAGATAAGAAGTGCCAGTTGGATAACAGGTAAAAATATGTTTTCCATGAGGGTGATCCAACAGTGGAGCCTAGAGAGGCTGTGGGATCTCCACTTGGGAGATGAAAACCTTGGCCCTGAGGAACGTAATCTAGCAGGGGTTGGAGGAGGGACCTCCAGTGGTCCTTCTGGCCTCTGTTTTCCTGCATATTAGGAAAACCTGGTGATCTATTGGTGGAGTAACCAGAGAAATCATAACTCCTTTAGTCTTGTCCTTAACCCACATGATTCTTTCTTTTCATTTTCAGGTTCACCATGCCCCAGTGCATGTCCTTTCTTTCTGTGTGCCCAATATTTTTGTGTGTCCAATATTTAAGACCTAACTACTGGCCGGTCAAACATCTTTTCATGCTCTGCTTGGCCAAGTGGAATGACACGGCAACCATCTCTCTCCCCTCACCTCCAGCTGACAGTCAGTCACCAAACCTCTCCTGAGATGTTTCACCAGACCCACAGGAAGAGTCACCAGCTCTGCTAGTCCCTAAATCCTCCAGGCTAGGAAGTTTTGATGGTAGCATGGCCGGTCAGCCTTAGTGGAGGAGCAAGGGAGGCTCACCACCCAGTGACTCAGCCCCATCCTTTCCAGGCTCCCAGACCCACGTCGGGCCCCCCACTGCCAGCATTCCAAGCTCCACCACCATCCTCCTGGCTGCAAGGGACCTGCCTGACCATGGGAGCTGGATGAGCCTGGCATAGTGCCGTGACCCTCTCCCACTCTGCTGGGTGGGCACACAGATGTCCAACTGTGGTCACTTTGTCTGAACTAGGTCCTGGATCCAGCCCTGAGTGCACAGGGGAGAAGCGGAAGGCTCTCACCCCGCTGCAGACATAATGAGCTGTTTTTCTGCCGTGTCTCCAGCGCTTGGCTTCCAGCCCCAAAAGGAAGAGCACCGTGCCAAGAATTTCTACGGCCATGTCCAACAGAGCAAGCTGACACCTGATTTGCTGTTAATTATAGCGGTGGGAACAGGCCCAGGGGCAAATGTGAAAGGGTGACAACCGGGTGGTAGTAAGGACAAGACTCATCTGTTGTTTGCTGTAAGGGCTTGTCCTGGGATTTGTTTCCTATGAAAAATCAGTAGGAATACTTACAGCATGCAGAGTAGCAGCTGACAGGACAGAACGTATAGAAACCCTTTACTGACCAACACCTTCAGCATCTCCAGACCAGAGGGGGCTTCGTTATTCCAAATGACATTTTCCCGCCCCCAGACTCGCATTGGGAGCGCCGTGCATGCTGTGTGCATGCCAGCGTGCCACCAGGCACCAGGCGCTGCGGAATTCCTGCAAGAAGGGAGTTAAAAATAGATGCTGAATTATTCCAGAGCTTTTGTCCAGCCTATTTGTGGACAAAACAACCCCCATTCCCTTGTGACGCCTGAACAGCTCCAGCCATTCCCACCAACACTGAAGCCCCTCATACCAGGAGACCCTGCCCTTGCTGCCCCTGTTGTGTTCCCTGTTGGCTACCTTACAAAAACACCATGAAACAACTACAGTCCCCACTGAGGTTGTTAACAAGAGATTTTTAGGTGCAACCAGGCTTGTTTCTGACTCAGTGGCTTTCAGCTGTTGCCCCAAAGGTGTGCTGTGTGTCCATGCATTAAACATGGAAAAGAGAAAAAGACATAGAATTAAAAATAATACTTGATTTTATTTCATTTTATTTTAAAAAACAGGGTTCTCCCTGCTCCGTTCCCTGCTCACACAGCTGTTTTTCAGCTTCTCCTCATTCAATGCAGGAATGGAATAAAATAAAAATAAATAAAATAAAATGTGGATTTTCATACCTTTTTAAACACTTGGGAAAGATTTCAGAAGAATGCAGTCACAGGTTTCTTCACCTCATGTTGGAGTCCTGTAGTATCACAGATTGGTGCCTCAGGGCATATTATTTAATGATGCAATTTGAAAGCTTTGATCTGTTTGGTGTTATTAAATTCATTAACGCTCTATCTCCTCCCAGGCTGATGCTCGAGCACAGATTGTTTGAACTCTGCTCCCCAGCCCGCAGAGGCAGCTAAAAGGGAAAACGGGAGTGGGACCGATGGCACTCGCTGATGAGCCCGTTTGTTTAGCAAATGGCGCAAATGGGTGTTGGTCGAAGGAAACAAAGCTCCGGAGCAACCGGGAAGGTGTCAGGCAGCTATTGCACTCGCTGGACAAACAGGAGCCTGCGGAGCTCAGGTGCCCTGTGTGCCCCGCCCAAGGGGGCTGAGAGGTTGATTTTTATTGTTTCCCCGTCACTCACTGTCTTTTTCTGCCAAAAATCTGATTTAAAAAAAATTACAATATATAATTATATAATATATGGAGTTTATAGACTATGTATTTGTATCTATCATATAATTATATATATCTAATATATATAAATATATAAGATCTGCAGAACATGCAATTATATATTAATATATGTTTATGTGATAGATACATATGTTTTTATATATACACAGACACACACACACATATATACAGACACATCCTTGGGGATCCATATGTGTAGCGTGCCTGCTTTGCTGGATGCCCAGATGCACCTCCTGGGATTATATAAATTCTTGGATTTCTAAACGTATATTTATATTGTAGACGAAGTCGTAAATATTTATATCATATAGAAAATATATCATATGTGTATAATATACATAATATCTAGAAATCATATATACATATTACTACAATATTATATATTATGTATATGTATTATGTGTAGATATCATACGTATATTATACATACATCTGTACTCGTAGTATATATAATTATTAAATATATATAACTAACAGAGAAATGGCCATAAAGCATCTGTATTACTATTTCTATTATCTGGATGACAACAAAAAAGTTTTTTTTCTATTATTCCTTAGTCAGAAAACTAAAATGTTCACACCTTGGCTTTCCAAGTGCCTCCTGGCCATATTTCCTTGGCATTTGCATTGTGTCTTTTCCCCCATAAATACTCAGAGTTCTATTTTCTGCTGATCCCACTCAACTCAAACAAGTCAGTTAATTGGCAATAAATGAAGTGGCTGAAAAACAGACAGAGGAGAGAGGGAAAATAAATATCCTCAGTGGGAAACTTAATAAGGAATGCTAAGGAAGAAATATATGAGAGTGTGTTGAAAGGATGATGTTGGGTATCCAGAAGAACTTTTCCACCTCCCCTTGCCACCATCCACATGCAAGCCAGAAATGAGCCCATCCCAAAGATGACTGTCCCAGCCAAAAACCTCCAGTGCTGAGCCAAAAGTGGGGTGGGGAGAAGGGCTAGAATAAGGGGAGGACAGGACCAGTTCTTCTGGCAGTATTTTGCACTGCTGTAAGCTTCTTGGGTGATGAAACCAAAGGAAACCACTCTAATTTTATTTATTTATTTTATTTATGAGGCATATTTATGAGGCAGTTCATTTTTGAGCCATAAAACCAGGCGGTGGTTTGGGTTTGGTGCCTTGATTAAGTTGTTAAGCCCCATGTTCCTGGAAGATGGTGAACTCCCTGGGTGAGACAGTGACATCAGGCATGGGGAGTGGGGAGCAAAAGCTTATTTTTCATTTGGGCCCTTTGGATGTTTTTGTCATTTCTATGTCTACTTAATCCAAAGTGTTGGTGCACATGGATGGGCTGAGCATCCCTAGTTGGTTTTTCAGGAGTAGCAGCATCAGAAGTCTGCAAACCTCTCCCTCATTTCAATCCAGCTCTTGGGCAACAGAGTGTTTTGTTTTTTTAATAAGGCCAGGGATATGTGCTGCACAGCCTCTCCTCCATCCATCATCCAGCTGATGTCTGCCAAAAGAATCAGGAGGAGCTGCTTGTCGGTGGACTGACCTTATCCACCCAATGGCTTTATTTCCTTCACCTTCCTAAAAAGATGCTGCCACACCACTGGGTACTCAACAGTTTTAGCAAAACCTGCTGGTGTTGGTTACCTCCATCCTAAGCAACACAGTGATTTGACTGAAACTCAGTCAAATCAGTGCTCAGTCTTGATTATTCCCTTACTTCCATAAAACTCCATGAAGGAGGGAGGGTTTTCTCCTAGTTCCACCACAGCAAGACAGGTCACTGGAATCAGTTTTATTGCTGGCAGATAAAAACTTATCCCTCTTCATTACCCTATAAGCTATGCCTGTAATTATCCTGTAATTACCCAGGACAGCTGTAAAAAGCAGCTCTGGTGCTGTCTGGAGGCCATCCCGGTTGTGTTCTTGGCCGGCAGGTGTTGGGCGTGGGAGCAGAGGAGAGCTGAGCTGCGGGAATGGAGCAACCGGTTTAAACCACAGCATTTCAATCAACCGCGCAAGGCCAGGAGTAGGGCTGCTCTTGCACTGAAGGCAACGTCAAGCTTCCATCCACGTCTGGAGGAAAGGACCAGGACTTTGCTTTAGTCCTGGAGCAAACCCGGGACCTTTTCCCTCCGGTGGATCCGGGGCAGAGAGAGCAGCACCTTCCCTGATGTCGACACGGCAGCACGAAGTGAGAAGTCCATGAAAGCCCAGTCTTTTCCTAAAGACCCGCGGGCACAGCGATTCCCCACCTCCCTGGGCGGCCCGTCCCAGTTTAACCACCCTTTCCGTGGACAAATTCCTCCCGATGTCCATCCCGCCCCTCCCGCGGGGAGGGGCCGCCGGAAGGGGGGGGGGGCCGTGCAGAGCGCCCAGGTCACCCCTGACCCTCCTTCGCTGCGGGTCAAACACCGAACGCCCTCCCCC
>VWZF01000486.1:488776-615730 GCA_013396755.1 Sclerurus mexicanus | reverse complement strand
ATGAAATTTAAATCGCTCGGGGTTCGCCGCCCGCCCGCCGGCCCGGGAGGGACCGCGGGGCGGAGGGCAGCGGGAGGGAGGGAGGGAGGGAAGGAGGGAGCTCCCAGCGAGGCCGGGGTCGCCGCCTCCGCAGGGCCAGCAGCAGCAGCCGCAGCCGCGCTCCGGCCCCTCGGCGCCCGCCGCGCCGGGCTGCCCTGGTGCTTGTCCCGCTGTTTATCGATTAAAGGGCGAAAATGTCGGCTCTCGTGAAAGGTAAGCTGGCGCGCCGTGGGCTGTTTTCCCCTCGGCTGCTCCGCTGCTGCGTGCCTGTCCCCGCCGCGGTGCGAGCCGTGTGTGCGGGGCTGCCCCGGCGCGGCCCCCCCGGTGCCGCAGGGACCTCGGCTCCGCCGCCCGCTGGAGCCGCGGGAGCAGGAGTGCCCAGGTCGAATGTCTCCGCTTTTTTCTCCCCCACCGCCCCTTTTTTCTTTTTTGTTTTTTTTTTCCTTCTTTTTTTTTTTTTGGTGGTTTGTTTGTTTGTTTGGGGTTTTTTTGGTTGTTTTTTGTTGGCATTTTCTGCTCCCGGCAGGGCTCCGGCGCTCTCCCTTCCCTGTCCGCATGTTGTGAGCGCTTGTGTGTGTACGTGGTCTGAGTTTCGGATTCGCTGTGGAACGGGGGAACCAAACCCACAAGAGGTCATTTCGGGAAGAAAAATTACTTTGGTGCATTGCTGTTGCAGTTTTCTTTCCCTCCTTTCCGCTATTCCTGGTGGTGCTTTCTGTAATGAAATCCGTGGCTGTAGGGGTTCCTTAATATAAATCCGTGCAGGCCTGTCAACAGATGTAGTGCTGCCTGCAGAAGGAACACGAGGAGGTCTCTTGCTGTACGAACTTGGATGTTTCAGGGCCATTGAAGGCTTTGGGAAATCCCTGTCCCTCACACAGTGGATGCCCAGGACTGTAAACGCTGGTGGTGCGATACCTGGGCACTAAAAGCAGAGAGCCGAAGGAGGAAAGTGTTTCAGCTCATTGCTCAACCGGCCAGCCTGAAAGTTACCGGGATAAGCCCTTGTGAAATACATTACAAAAATACATTCCTAATTGTTCTTTTTAAGTGGAATTGGCTTATTTCAGGCTACTGCTGAAGGTAGCCATCTTGCAGACAAGTGATGTTATTTATGAAACTGACAACTGTAAAAACCTCTGTAAAGATCGTAATTGTTATTTTAAATATTACAAAAGGTTTGACAATCCTAAAAGCTGTAAAAAAAAGTATCCACTATTTAGATACTCATTTGTCAGGCCAACAGTACTAAAACATGTTGCCAATGTCAAGTGGTATTTTTAGCATGAGGATCAGCTGCTAGACTGAGAAATCCAGCTGTGTCTGACTGTAACACCTAAACTCTTGGTGTGTGCAGCTGGCAAGAACAGCTTTCCAGGGTTGCAAATTTCTGAGTTAGCTCAGGCTTAAGTGCTCATCTGTCAAGGAGAGTCAGAGCATATAACTTTCGCTTCACGTATGCTTCAGTCCAACATGTGTTAGCAAATTTTGCCTCTAGTAGTCGGAAAACAAAAATATGTGTAAAGGCTGAGAAGCTGTTCTGAAAAGCGAAGTAGTATTCATTCCCATTGCGCATTATAGTGTGGGTATTTAAAGAGAGTTTTATCCTTGCTAGTAATAAAGATTGCCTTGAACTTTAAGCGGAGTTGTTGTAAGTTAAGGCATTTACTCTGTACCCTCAGCACAGGGTTCAAGGATAGAGCATTTAAAATTTTGCTGTGTGTTGTAACTCACTGGCCACCCTTTCTTGATTTTTGTGCAGTAGTCTGGCTCCAGAGAGACCTAAATAACTTTCTGCTCTAGGTCTTTCTGTGTACTTACTTGGATTGCAAAAGTAATCACAATTCATAACCCTCAGCCCAAGAGATTCCCCATTTTTTCATGAGGGAGAGAACTTCTTGCTTGAGTTGTCCCACAACTCCCTCCTGTGCTGGGTTGTTGTATACTGAGTGCCAAAGCAGTGAAGTTCTCCTGTGTTTGATTAATTTTGTTCATTAATCCAATCTTAATGTGTTCTGTGCTTTTAATATAGGATAAGAGGAGGGAAGGCAGAAAGGCAATACATGCAAGCCCCTAAGTAAGGGGTCACTGCTCTTCTGTTCTTGTGCAGTTTTCCTGAGGACATCTGTCCCTTATTTTGTTTCTGAGAGTGTACAAAGTTCTCCTTTTTATCAGCTTGACCTGATAGATCATGTTTTGGTTTTTTATCTGTCAGTTATAAAATTATGCATCATAAACCTGCCAGTACTCTGCCATGTGCTGTAGCTTGTGCTGTGAGGGCAGGGGCCAGGTTAGCAGTCAGAGCAGAGCACAAAAGCGTGCTAGAAATAACAGTGGGGGCAGGAGGGTTGGAGTGAAATTCTCCACGCCTCAAACATCATCATGAACTTGATTAAGAGCCATCCTGCCTCTGCTACTTTGGAGGGAACACTTTCTACTGAAGGTATTAAAATAGGATATTCTGGGTGATCACTTTTGCAAAGCCCAGTGTTTTCTGAAGTCTCAACTATTTAGTCATGCTCTTCCGGTCTGTGCTCATTTCCTGTGTGGGCAGGTCCCCCAAGAGTCTTCCACTACCCTGTCCCACCCTCTTCATACTTCTGATGAGCCTTCAAGAATATTGCTCCCCTAAAAGTGGGCTTAGGCTGAAATCTGAGGCATTGGTTGTGAAATAGTTTTGAAGAGGCATTTCTTTTTCACCTCAATTTGGGGTTTTATGGCTGCATGTATCCCTGGTAATCTCTTCCTGCAACTATCCAGCACCCCTGCCTTCCATCTGATTTTTAGAGGCACAACAGCTACTTTTTGTCATGGCCTTAGGAAATTTTAGTTGCCTGTAGGAAAGAACTGCATTCAGATATGTAGTTGCACTGGCCTTTTCACTTCCTTGTTGCTTCTAGGGTGAAAAGGGAAATCAATCTTCATCCAGGTTTTTATGTTCAGCTGTAGCTCATGTTAAAGGACTGCAGTTGTCTTTCACTGGGATGAATAAATACCAGCTTCTTCCTAAAAACTCTGAGGGGCAGTGGAACAACTAGTGCTGAGTTTGGCTAGAGCATGTGTACCAATGCTGCTGCTGTGATCTTGTTTTGGGGAGCCTTTAGGGAGTCCTGTCAATCCCTGTCCAGCCCACATCCTAGTGGAAGTCTCTTAAGATAAATGCTCAAAGCCTCTGCCTCGCAATGGCATGTTAACAGCTGAAACGCTTTTGGTTGCTGTTTCTCTTGGCTGCTTAGTTACAGTATTCAAATTCTTGTATGCAGAATAGATACTTTTCCTGCACCAGGCAAGCACATGTTTTTAGAGACTCCAGCCACGTCCTTTTTCTCTCTCTATCCCCAAAATAATAATGACTGGACTTGCAGCACTGACAAATGGTCTCCCCAAGCAACTGTGCCCTGACACATTGAATCTGGATGAGACCGAGGGGTTGCAGTAGTTGTTGAATGGTCAGTGTAAAGCCTAAATATCCTCTGATATGCCTCAATATACCAGTGAAAGGTGCAGCCCCCAACACTGGCAGCTTTAGTAGGCTGGGTTAGGTAAGAGCCATCCCATCTACTGCCTCTCTGTGTGCCTGATGCTTGGTATTGGAAAAAGCAACAGGTTTGCTTCACTTCTCTGCAAGGATGTTGGTGATTAAATGTGTTTAACACTGGTTCATTGAGTTTATGGATAATTTATAGTATTGCAGAAAAAAAAAAAAGGAAAGACCCCTCAATGAGGACATTATCCTGCATTTACTTTTAGGACTCCTTTTATTTTGATTTGTTTGTGATGCTACTTGGTCTCTAAATGGTTTAAATGAGAGTCTTTTGGCTAATATGAGCGAATAAGCTTTTCCTACATCCATGGCAGCCCTGGGAAGTGGCTGGCTGGCTCTGCCTCCCGCAGCCCCAGTGTGTTTAACAGCATGACTGATGGTCCCTGCTGAACACTTGGGGTGTGCAGAGTTCCTTCTGAGGTGCATTGCATCCCATTGGGAGGTTCGGGTGTTTTACAGACTGATGAAGTGTGAGAAATGGCCACTGTGTTGCTGTAACACAAGTCGTGTATTGTAACATGTTGCAGGGAGGATTACAAACATGTGAAAACATCCCCTACCAGTTGTTTCGGTTTGCATCAACCCAAAATGTGTGAATGAAAAGGCAGTGCTTGTAGCAGTTTGGTGTGAAAGTATTAAGCTGGTAGAGACCTCCTTGTTTTTTTGTAGGCAAAAGTGCTTCCTGATGAAAAGCTGTCCGTGTTTTTATGTATTTGACCCGGAAAGAAACGCTTAACAGGCTTTCAACTCTTACCTGCTTTTATTACTAAATGAAGCATTTGATTAAAAAAAGAACCTATTGTTCACTGCACTGTTCATCTTGAGCTGGTGTTTTCCCGTGTTGCACCACACACAGTATGTGCACTGCAGCACTTGTCTGTCTTTTTTTTCCTCCCTCCCCTACCTGCAAAACAGTGCAGTCAGGAAAATGGCTTCTGTGGGCTTCAAAGCAAGGATTACATACTGTCACTGAGGCTGAGGCTGTGGAATACTTTGCTTGAAAAAAGAAAATAAAATAAAAAATGGTATTAAAATGAGCCGTCTCTGCCGTTCATAGGCATTCTCAATAGAAGAGCCTTTTAGTATGTGTTCTCAGTAAGTAGACTTTAAATGCAGGTTCCTCTTCTAACAACATTTTCTGTCAGCATTGCTCTGTTCACTTGCAAAGTTCCCTTCTGTCCCTTTTTAAAATCCAGCTATATTTGGCAATACATCACTCTCTGTGTTACTGGGAAGTCATTACTCAAGGGATTTGGCAGAAATTAAATTAACTGAGGTCTTTAGAGAACATACTCAGAATGTCTTTTGAGAACACACTGGCTTCAAACGCTTTCTGTTGGAAAATAGAGTCGTGTTCTTTGCTGGTTCTTTCTGCGGGGTGGACTTTATAGAACATTTACTCTTTTCCACATTCTTGGAGCTTATCACTTTCAAAAGTAAAATAAATGCTGAAGTGATAGCCCAATTTTCTAGGTTGCTTAGTAACTGCAATGCATGCTGTAGTGTGAAAATACTCACACGATAAAGTGAGGGAATATTTACTGGGACAAACAGACGATCGTGTGAGAATGCGCTGTAGAAATAGTGAAAGCATATGTTTTTATTTGCTTAGGTGAACAGGATACCCTCAATCACAATGTTCTACATAGCTTTTCACTGAGAAAATTCTTTTTCACACTTCTACTTGCTAAAGGATGTGAATTACTTGCTGCTGTCAGTAGGATGTGAATTTTCCAGCAGAAAAGTACACTGCTGTGGGTTTTTGGACACTTTTTGAGATGGCTCGTTGGCCTTTTGGGGTTCTTTTGAGTTTTGAAAGATGGGCCGTTATTCTTTAGGCCCAGTTTAAGGTCTGTTCCACAAGTAACGAAGAACAAAAACTTTAGATTCCTGGAGTGCTAGCACAGTGATAAAATGAGACTGTATTATACGAGTTTGTCAGGTTTTTTAAAAGAAAATTTAAGGCTATTTGCAGTCTAAATAAACTATTTTTTTTTCTTTTAACCCGTTTTTTATTTCTATTCAAGATTTCAGCAAAGCAATGTCTCAAGCTGGCTCTTCACAGTTTCAGGAAGTCATTCGACAAGAGCTGGAGTATTCAATGAAAGTAGAACTTGATAAGATCCTTGCGACTGCGCACTCAAATGAGATAGAGGTAAGGAGCGTGACGTGGGTGCAACTCAGCATGAGAAATTGGATGCAGGAAATTGAGGCAGATCTTAGACAGGGAGATAAATCACAGACTACCATATCCTTATTTTTAGGGCGTGCTCTGGTCCTGTGCGGAAGAGTAGCCTGGATACAATGTCAGTAGGAGAATTTCAGTTCCCTATAAACTGGGTGACAGAGTTATTAAGTGTTTAATCATCTTTAGTTATTAAAGGTACTATGTAATCTTCAATGGATTACAGTATTGGAGAGTGAAGTTGTTATCTTAAAGATTGGGACAAATTGTAGTGGTTATAATTTTAACAAAAGATTTGTGTAGGTATTCAAGTTGGTTTTGTACCTTGAGTTTTAGTGAAAGCGAGCTTTTGGTACCTTCTAGAATTTTACATAAATTTTAGCATGTCTACTTAAGTGCTGATGAAATTACTCTTTTGAATAGGTTGTACATCAGTTTGTAGAAATGCTTCTGTGTTTGAATAGGTGTGCATTAAATAATTAAGTAATACTTTTGTCTTTTGTAGCACACTAAAAAGGACCTGGAAGGATTTAAGAAGCTATTTCATAGATTCCTACAAGAAAAGGGACCATCTGTGGATTGGGGGAAGATTCAGAGACCTCCAGAAGATTCTGTAAGTTGCAATAAAGTGACAGGCTGTAAGGCACATAAAACTGGTAATTGCTGCTTAAGGCAAATGATGTATTCACCCATCAAGGGGATCTATCTGCCATGGTTCTATAAAATCATGTAGGACAACACTTTGGGTTCTAACTGAGAAATAATTATTTGTTGATATATGTTGTAGGTGTTCCTGAACATCAGGTCCTGCTTATCATATGTGTCAAGTTCTTTGGTGTTATTTTGTTGGCTGTTCTTTGAGCAGGGGAGCAAAATAGGACAGATGCCACTTTACCACTTGGTATCTTCTCTGGAGTAAACTGGAACTTGTGTTAGAGGAGAAGTAGGCAGGACCCTTGTTGTTCCTATTTCCCTCCTGCCCATAAAAGAAGGCTGCACGTCTCAGATGAGACTGTTTCCAGAGATCCATTATGCTAAGTAATTTGAAAGGGACATATGGTGAGTGGGCTGGGTAATAGAACTCATTTAGCAACTTCTGTAACCTGCAGAAGCTCAGTAAAAGAAAGGGATCTGAAACAAGGAGCTGACTGGGGGGGGTTTGGAGTGTAATTTTCCAGTGTCACCCATGTTGTTGTAACTTACAACCTGTAATTTCAGCTGGTGCTGAAAAAGCACTATATATTTTTTCAGCACTGTTTAGTACTGAAATAAATACTTCCTATTAAACCTAACCTCATTTTATTGATTCATCTGTGGCCCCAGGCTGTCCTTTGACTCCTGTGTAACTAATGGTGTAGTTGTGCTACAAATTCTCGCTTTTCCCAGCGTAGTGATCTTGGCATATTGCAGGACTTCTGTGTCCTCACAGGTTTGTGGTTTCTCTGAGGCTCTCTGTGTGATTCAATTGAGGCTCTGTTTTCAACTGAAAGGCAGGCTGTCCAGTTACTTCCAGAACAGATGCAGTGCCGCTCTATAAAGCGTTGAAGAATGATGCTGTTTTAGAGCTAGTCTAGGGTTTTTCCAAGGTTGAGTATTTTCTTTTAACTTCAAAAACATGTAATGTCTCTCTTTTCTGTACTGTAACACTGAGTGAAGGGTTGCTTTGGGGAGAAAAGTCTACCCTCAATGAAGAGGCTAAGGTGGTAAATTGGAGTTCTAGATAAGACGACTTAGAAGGAAGGCTGAAGAAAAAGGGATTTCTTTCAGTGTAAGGGGGCCGAGACTCTGGGGGGCAGTAGGTCTTTTAAATATGTGAAAAGGTAGTTAC
Organism: Sclerurus mexicanus; assembly: GCA_013396755.1. Lineage (NCBI taxonomy): Eukaryota > Metazoa > Chordata > Aves > Passeriformes > Furnariidae > Sclerurus > Sclerurus mexicanus. The sequence goes on along the minus strand of VWZF01000486.1, from coordinate 608,134 downwards.
AACAATGAAAGGAATAAACTGTTCCCTGTGTCAAGATAAAGACTGGGATTAAATTACAGAAATTTGATGCAAGTGAATAGGCTGCTTTGTGGAGAGGAAGAGCCATTGTCTATTTTCCAAGTTTTGCACACCTTCAGCGGAAAAACTTGCAAGTTCTGTAAAGGACTTGGAGTGATGGAGTAGGACATTGGGAGCAAATGTCAAACAGGAGGGTTATGGCAAGGCACTGAAATAGACTGATGGGATATTCTCAGGCATGGCAAGCTGTTAAAAAAGAGCTAAGACAAAGGTCTAACTTAAGGTCACAGAGGGCTGAATGGAGAAGGGCAGGATTAGAAAGAGTATCTGTCTTCTTCCTTATGGCCTGTACTGCTTATTCTCAAAAGTGTTCCTGTGCTATGCAGCAATTTCTGACAAGATAAGAATTCTGCAAACTGGGGTCACTTCTGGTCAGATGAAATGCATGCATGATCTTAAATAAAATTTTGCTTCTTAGCATGAACTCTAAATTAAGTAATCTTGATAATTGCCACAGAAGAAAGCTGGAGTAAAATCTCTGCAAACAAACCTCTTTCCTTCTTCACTTCATAGTAAATATCTCCTTCTTCAGGGTGATACTTGGACTTTCTGATCTGGCAGGAGGCAGGTTGAAGCGCTCGCAAAAACTGAGAGCAGAAGTAAATTTCTTGAATATTTTTTCTTTTCTCTTTTTTGCTGACCATAAAAGTTCTATCTCCCGACCCTCCTTGAACCCTGCTTGTATCTACCCTCTTCTTTTTCATATGTCAGTCTTGTCAGGAACATCCTGTGGAAAGTGAAATATGTCTTATATGAAACCCTTTTTAAGTGACCTTCTCCCAAGTTATTCTTTGCTGAGGGGTATGACTTGTGGAATTGTTAGGTAAAAGTTGATTTCTTAAATACCAGAATTTCAGACTTATTAGTATAGCTAGTACAGGTAAGAACAGTATGAGCTTTTAGAAGAGATAAAGGGGGTAATTTTTGAAGGGCTGCAGTACTGAGTTCTTTGGGACAAGTATCCATCTGTGAACATATGCATGTTTTATCTGAGTGCTTCCGTTCAGTTCAGTTGAGTTTTCTTTTCCTAGCTGTAAAGTCTCATAGCATATTCTCCTTCCTGGTCTTGTTAGAACAACACAAAGGTTGGTATACACAAGACTTGTTTGTTGGTAGTTTTGCAAGTGTTTTATAATTGCCTGTAGGGATGACCTTGTTTTATGAGGTGTTGGGGTGCTGGAGAATTTCACACTAGAAGGACCATGCCCTAGAAAGCACCAGCTAACTCTCCCCAGTGGGAATTTATTTGCCTGTGGTTGTTTTGGAGAATTGCTTTGCTGATGAGAATTCTGGTGATTATAATCGTCAACTGATACTTAGTAGAGCAAAAAGCATCTGTTTAGGTACATATGTGTGTATATATGCATACAGACATACATGTGTATCTGTAAACAGAGGCACCTAAAAATGTGCCAAAGTGTGAAGTTTATGCTTTTTTGTTTATTCAGCAGCTCAAAAAAGTTCATGAATAGTTTATTGGATTTATAGGCTTTGTCTTTTATGTGGGAAAGGTGTTTCAGGCTTTTCCCAATGCCAAGGGACGGTGCTATGCAGGAGCAGAATTTCTAATAAGACTTCTGGAGGTCATCTAGTGTGTTACCTGTTGTATTTGCTCTTTGAATGTAGCTTTCTGCTTTTTCCTGAAGCATGTACTGACAACTAAAGGCTCCTGTGACTAAACTGAAACAGAAATTTTTGCTTTGTAGTATTCCTCTGTTTTCCTCTGCAATGGGAGATTTCTCCCTGACCTCCATGTTTTCAGTGTAACAACTAATACTCATGATGGTAACAGATGATTGAACCCATTTCACACTATATTGGTAAACCTCTGACTTGTTTTTTCCTTCCAGATGCTTTGCTTTCATATGTCCAAAGGCTTACAGTGATAGCTCGCATAGTTAGGACCCATTACTGTTACAGTCTCCAGAGAAGAAAGTACACTGAGAGTGCCAGTTAACAGGGAGAGGAGGTAAAGAATGTGGACATGGCGAGTGTAACTTAATCCCCTCGATGTAGATTACAGCAATCTGTTTGTTTGTATTGGAAGCAATAGCAAAGTCCTGCTGGGAGGCCTCAGAGAGAACTGCAGTGATCAAGTTAACCTCAGAACAGCAATGCAAAACCTCATCTGGGATGTAAAGGGAGCATCTGAAGCAATGTGAGTGTGAAAGGAACTTGTCTATTAGAGCCATTTGTTTCTTCCCCAGTGGTTGGATTCCTGTTTGCAGCTCAGGTTGTCATCTCGGTGAACTATATCATGAAGGAAAAGAGTGAATGTTGTGCCCTTACTCAAAACCAAAACACCTTTCTAATCTTCAACTCTGAAAAAGGGTTTTAAAGGTTCATCGAATCATAGACTGGTTTGAAGGGGACCTTAAAGATCATCTTGTTCCAACCCCTTGCAATGGGCAGGGACGACTTTCACTAGACCAAGTTGCTCTAAGCCCCAACCACCTTGACCGTGAACACATCCAGAGATGTGGCAGCCGCAGCTTCTCTATTGAGACCTGTTCTTCTGCTTCACCACCACCAGAGTAAAGAATTTCTTTCTAAGATCTAATATAAATCTCTCCTCTTGTAGTTTGAAACCATTCCCCCTTGTCCTATCCCTATCAGCCCGGATAAAAAGTTGCTCTTCCTCTATAAGCCCCCTCTGGGTACTGGAGGGCTGCAATGAGGTCTCCCCAAGGCCTTCTCTTCTCCAGGCTGACCAACCCCAGCTCTCTCATCCTGTCTTCACAGGAGAGGTGTTCTATCTCATGATCATTTTTGTGGCTCTGCTCTGCACCTGCTGTAACAGGTCCACGTATTTCCTGTGCTGAGGACTCCAGACCTGGGTGCAGCACTGCAGGTGGGGTCTCACAAGGGCAGAGACCTCTTCGCTTGGTGGTATTGCTAGACGTGTCCATCGGTACTGAGTAAATATTTCCTGGTAGTGTGAGTATCTATTAACTAATATGGGTGTATTCCTTTCCAGTCTACCCACGATGACAGCCCTGATGCTCATTTTGTCTGTCTCTGACAAACTCTTGCAAGCCTCCTTGCAGTAGGAGTACAATTCTGAGATCTGTTAGTCAAACTCCCAACGCTGCCTCATGCAAACTGTTGTGAAAAATCTCTTTCGTGGCATTGGCTGCAAAACAAAGGAAGCTGCATATGTCATCTTAGAACACTCCCAAACCATGGCTGTGAGACATGTCTCAAGTGAGTAACACTGTGCAGCCATGTTATTCCTGTAAGCCATGTCATTCCTGCCCCTGTTTTTTCCTGAAGAATTCACCATCAGCACTTACTTGACAAGTTGCAAACCCTTAGAGCAAGAATTGACTTTTATTACTGTGGAGCACTTTTTACACTTGTGCGTACGCTTGTAGATGATGAGGTAGTTCTGCATATTAGTGCCTACACATGAGTGGAACTGCTACCTGATAGCACTGGCATCCAGCAGTCCTGATGCTGCAACATTCCTGCTGGAACCTGAGTTCTTGACATTTGTTATTCTCTGAATTAAAGACCCTTCAAGATCCAGGGCTTCACTGCCAAGTTGTCGTTTCCAATGCCTGTGCCAGAAGAAACTGAAACATTTAGTGAGACTGAGTCATAAATTTTGTGTTGTAACTGATGCAACATCCAGTGAACCGAGTCCTTGATGGATGCCTGGATGGAACTGTTAACTTCTTCAGGATTTTTACTCTGAGCTTTCTGCATAAACTGTTATCAGGCATGATAGTGAAGGCATGAAAGGGTAGTTGGCACTTCAGCAAAAGCAAAGGATTTTTGAGGCAGTCTAGCCCTGAACTGAGTGTCAGGCTTTCTGCTCTTTGTGAGTGATGTAGGAGGAACATAGTGAGACGTAAAAGTTGACATAATTCTTTTGGATGTTCAGACAGTGTCTGAACATCGTGGATGTGACTCACGTCCCACCCAGCTAAAGCTCAGCTGAAATGTTTCTAATTCATCTACAGTGTTATATGGAGTGTTACTGACCATGGAGTGGATGGGAAGCAGCAAATCTGAGTGTAAATCTCTGTAGGTCCTGCTGGTAGTGAATTGTTCATTAAGCTTCCTGATGTACCTCCAAGATATTAAAATCACTGTTTATCACATCTTTGTTAATGAGAAGAACAGTTGTTTGTCAAGATGTCTGCCCAGCCTGAACACAGTCTCTGTTGTCAACAAAGCACATCAAGATTCTGCTTTTTGTGCACTTCGTTCCTGGAAAGTTCTTGGAACCTTGGAAGGAAGTTCCTACATATGTCCTCTGTGAAATGGCAGTGTTTGTGTTACTGCTTTCTGTCTGAGCCATGAGAACTCCACGTGGAGTCATCTTATCTTTAAATATATCCTATAAGCTTTTCAGATCCCATAAGGCAGAATTTCCCTAATGTGAGGGATCTGCTCTAATCTGCTGCCTGTAGTATGCTGGAATTGCACAAACTCTCCTCTCTACACCCACACATCCCAGTAAGAAATATGACTCTTGTTCCAGTGCACTGTGAATTTCCATTGAAACCCCCGCCTGACTTGCCCAAAGCAAGCACAGTTCCCAAAACTACTCTGTATGTATTTGTTTTTGGAAATCAGCTGTGGATCTTACACACCCCTTATCAGAACTAAGATAATTTTCTTGCAGCTAGAATACACACAGCACTGAAACACCAAGGCTTTTCTTCAAATGAAAATCTCTAGAAGGGCAGGCTAAAGGATAATTGTATTGATTCTGCTCTAACAGTTCTGGCATGATTCTTACCATGGCATTGTTACTGTTGTTTCTCTGACTGAGGTGCTTTGGATTAGGGAACAAGCAGTGCCTAATGGGAGACACACTCTCATTACAAGCCTGTTTTTTTTTCTCTCCACCACTAGCCCCAAATGTAGCCCAGACTCTGCTTTTAAACCAGTAGGAAATAGCTGTCAGCAAGGTAGGAGACTCTCTGGAAGTTTTATTGTCAGCTGGATGAACACATCCTGAAAACAGCAGGATAAGAACTAGGAACTTTCTTCCACTTTGTATCATGCAGTTGGGAGAGACGAATTATTATATGAGACTAATAGTTGGTATAAAAGTCACTTTAGACAGAGTTAAAGAACCAACCTTTTGCCAAGAATTTTGCCTTTGACAATCTCAGAGCAAAGTATCAAAAAAATCTATGAGTTTAAGTTGTTCAGGGAAGGAAAGTTGTATGCCCTGCATGCAGGGCCTGGTTCTTAAGTTGTAGCCTGACTGAAGGGGGAGAGGATGGTCATCTTACTGGAGCAGTGAGTTAGATGGCACCCAAGGAAAACCCCTCTCCTGCAGCACAAGAAGAGGATTGTGACTTCTTCCTTACCCATCTTTACCATTGAGTCAGTTTGCTCAACCTGGAAGAGCAGACAGAAGCATCTTCTCATCTGAATGAGATGAAGTCACTGGTGTCACAAAGTCCATAGAACCCCTCAAGGAAAGAGCTTACTGTAGTAACAAATCAGATTATTATAGACTCCCTTTGCAGTTGTTCTTCAGTGTCATGAAGCATAGAAATAAATGTGGGTTTTATCACCAGATTTTAAGTTCTGAAAGTTTTAGGGGAAAACAATTTCCTTCCAAATACCTGACTGCAGATTTTTCTTTTGTTTTCCCCAGATCCAGCCCTATGAGAAGATCAAGGCCAGAGGTCTGCCTGATAACATTGCTTCTGTCTTGAACAAGCTGGTGGTTGTAAAACTCAATGGTGGCCTGGGCACCAGCATGGGCTGTAAAGGCCCTAAAAGTCTTATCGGGGTGCGAAACGAGAACACCTTCCTGGATCTGACAGTTCAGCAGATTGAGGTAACGTTTGATGAGCTTTTCCTTCTGCGTTGGAGGAAGCAAGACATACTGAGCTGCTCCTGCATGACCTTTTAAGAGGGATCACAGTGGAGGCTTGCCAAAAGGAAGAGAAGGAAACAAGGTTTTGTCACAGTGCTGGGGTGAAGTAGAGAATTCCTTTGGGAAGAATAGACACGGAAGGGATGAAGCAATCACAGACTGAGCTGCGTCCCTCTACACGTGTTAACACAAGTGTGATCCAGCCTGTGCACGCCAGCCTGGACAGTGGGAACTGTGTCCAGAAAACACAAGCAGTCACATTATAGAGCTGGTCTGGCCTGGGTAAATAACTCCTGGGCTTGTTTCCGACTCCTCCAGCTGCAAGTTGATCTTTTTTAGAAAAGGGCTTTATGTGCATTAGAACAAAGCTTTTCACAGCAGCTCCAAGTTCCTTGTTGAATTTAAACTCTCATGCTGAAAGTGATTGCTGGCATTTTCCTCTGAAGAAAGAAGAGTAAAAGGAAATAACAGCTGCTGGTGTTGGGAGAGGACATTTCAGCTTATGTTTTTAATGCTGAATATTCCTCTTACAGCAGATAATGAGGATAGTCATTAGAGTAGGAAATTGGGTGTGCCTGTTCCATAGTTGCTGGAGTGCCAACAATTTTTGCCTCCGTGTGGTGTTTGTCTGGAGTGACTCCCATTTATGTTAGATGGTTCTATAGCAGCCTTAAACTTACAGCCAACTGATGCAACCCTTTCTCCAAAGGGTCATTGTGGAAGACCACAACTCCACCAAAGGGTCATGATCCCAAACACTCTCCAACAGACGAGGGCAAGCTGATACACAAAGCTTAAAACTCACTGAAATGTCTTTTTGGGGTTTTTTGGGTTTTTCCTGCACAGTCTCTTTTTGGTGAAACACTGTCATGATGTCTGATTTTTTTGCCTTTGCTGTGCACATGGAATTGCTCGTGTGTTTCAGCTCCATTCTATAGATTCCCAAACAATTAACATGGTGACATTTCATTTATTATGTACTCTTGATACTACTGTCCATCTCACAGCCTGCCAAGAGGGCTCAGAAGGGCAGAGACAGTTTGGAAATATCACCTCGACAGCTGTAAAAATTTGATGGAAAATAAACCTTTTGTAATCAACAGTACCTAAAACTTGATCACTTTGTGGTGTTGTGCTTTTCAAATTACAAATTTTGATGCAGATTTAAAAACAAAGTTTAATTAAAGATACATTAATTTGAGCCTTATCTTTACGACTAAGGATTTATTTTCCTTTACCCGATTTATTACCCTTTCTGTCAGCATAAGTGCATCTCTTCTCTCATGCATTTATTATTTCCAGGCTGTTTTATCTAATTTCTTTCTCCCATAATCTTAGGTTTCAGGAGTTAAAGCTAATAATACATGCTGAATTTACCATTTATTTCCCATCTCAGCATTTAAACAAATCCTACAACACCGATGTTCCTCTGGTTCTCATGAATTCCTTCAACACTGACGACGACACAAAGAAAATCCTCCAGAAATATAGTCACAGCCGTGTGAAGATATATACTTTTAATCAAAGCAGGTATCCAAAAACTTTTCCACTTGGGGTAAAAGGAAAAAACTGGCTTGTGTTTCCCCATATTTCAGATGGGGTGGATTTTAGTTTGAGGTGCTGGGGTAGCAACAGTGTCTCCTGTACCCATGTTCGGTTTATCCTGGGCCGTTTTTGAGAGACTGAAACATCAGGGTATTAGGCAGTCAAGGGTAATGTATCAAAATTAGGGAGAGGAGTGTGTGTGGGACCAAGTTTCTAAGAAATGTAGCAATAATGGTATACTAGATGCTGGCCACTTGATCCCTGAATGGCTTTTAATGTCCCTGGCCTCTGGAGGGAGACAGACCATGGTTCCTTTTCCAGAACAAGCTCTAATCCATGTGATTGCTGGGTTGGGGTTGTGCTTGTCATGCTCTGAACCTGCCTGTCAAAGGAGAGTTGGTTTTCAGCACGGTCTGAGATCTGTGGCTTTAAATCCTTGAGTAGAAAGTTTGCATTCAGTAATTTTTCAGGGCACACCTTCAAAAGCTCTATGGAAAAGACCAGGTTGCTGCACCTTCACTGTTGTATTTTTCTGTATGCTAGTCTGACATTGGTGGGAGCTTAACAAAACCCACTGTCTTGCAGGTATCCTAGAATTAACAAGGAAACTCTGCTGCCAATAGCCAAGGATGTCTCGTACTCAGGAGAGAACACGGAGTGCTGGTACCCTCCAGGCCATGGAGACATCTACGCTAGTTTCTATAACTCTGGTCTGCTGGACAACCTCATTGCAGAGGGGAAGGAATATATATTTGTGTCCAATATAGATAATTTGGGTGCCACTGTGGACCTTTACATTCTTAACCATCTTATGAACCCACCCAATGGAAAACGCTGTGAATTTGTCATGGAAGTCACAAACAAAACCCGGGCAGATGTGAAGGTAAAGGGAGACTGCTGTGAGTCTGTCTGTGCCTGACGTGCTGGTGATGAACTCCAGCCTCTCACCTCCTCTGAATGCACGGGTTCAGACATACATCCAATCTCCTTATAGCTATTTTAGGCACCATTTAACACATCAGCTCTCATCTAATCTGAGATGCACAAGATCAGCAAGTTTATGAAGTTCTAATTCATGGAACAAATTTGATCCATGTTCTGGACAGCAGCAGACATGGACAGCCTGGGCTTGACTGAAAACATGAGTGATTTCTGCAGGGTGCAGGTCACAAGCCTCTGTACCTTCTGCAGACTGGCACTTCCACAGGGGGAGTAGCTTGAGGGTGGTAAAAACAGAGCACTGAGGGCTGGGGTGCAGCAGTTACATCTACTGACTGAAAACTGCTTAAGCCACTTCCCGACCTGCCAAGGTGTGCATTGCACGACTCCATGTGGTGCAGCTGCCCTAAACCCTTGACTGTGCACGAAGTCGAGCTGTGCCATGTGTCAGAGGCTTATGACATGTATCAAATACTTGTAGCCTGAAGTAATTTGTCCTGTAACTGTGCTTTGCCTCTGTTCTTCTACATGTGAGAATGTGGATGAGATTTTTCTGTGCTCATTGCATATGAAGAAAGCTCTGACTTGGTCCTGTAAAAGCACAAAAAGAATGCATCCTGTAAGAATGCAGTTCAGGTTACTGAAGTACTTAGATTTAATAATTTAGCTTTTGCTCTGTCATCTAGCAAAGTACTGCTGAAGGTGGTTTTTGACAACAGCAGCACTTGCAAAAGATTCCCAGCAACTTTCATTAAAGGAATTAACTGTCTTGGAGTGCTGAAATATGATCATTGGGCAGTTCTGACTGTACTTTAAACATACTCTATAATTAGTAACCTGGTAGCTGGTTACTAAAAACAAGAAATGTGTTCAGTTGAACCTCACTCTGAGGTTCAGCTTTAAATGCCAACAAACCGGGGCATCTGTTTGGGTTGAGGGGAGGATTTCTGTGGCTTCTCATGAACAGGACTCAAAAAACTTATTTGCCCCTTGCAGGGTGGCACGCTTACGCAATACGAAAATAAGCTGAGGCTCGTGGAGATAGCTCAGGTCCCAAAAGCACACGTGGATGAATTCAAGTCTGTCTCAAAATTCAAAATATTCAATACCAACAATTTGTGGATTGCTCTGTCTGCAATTAAAAGGCTGCAAGAGAAGAATGCCATTGACATGGAGATCATTGTTAACCCAAAGGTAATGAGCCTGGAAGGGTTTAGAGCAAATAGACTCAAAGGAACTGTTTGTTTCTGGGTAACTCACAGGCACTTCAGGAACTGGTCTGTGGCTGAAAGCAGAGCTCTGGCTGGTGTTTGGCTCTAGTTTGAGAGCCAGAACCTGCTTGTTGTGTTCATGTGAGTTTTCTCTTCCAGACTCTGGATGGAGGCTTGAATGTTATCCAGCTGGAGACTGCAGTTGGTGCTGCTATCAAGAGTTTTGAGAACTCTCTGGGGATAAACGTACCTCGTAGTCGCTTTCTGCCTGTTAAGACCACATCAGATCTCCTGCTTGTGATGTCAAATTTGTACAGCCTTAATGCTGGGTCTCTAACGATGAGCGAGAAGCGTGAATTCCCAACAGTGCCTCTTGTCAAACTGGGAAGTTCTTTCACAAAGGTAAACTCCTATAATTATACTTGGTCTTTTTCTCTTTGAATAAAAATACACTTCACAGCAATAAATAAGTTAAGAGTGAAGTTTACTTTATCTCTGTCTACCCGCTCGGGCATTCCCTTTTGCTCTTTGTAAAGAACTGTTAGAATACAAGGTACTTAACACACATGTGTAGCCTCACACTGCTGTTGGGTGCTCCTGCACCCCCTCAGCTGAGGAAATGGAAGGTGAGCTGGGCTGGGTGTTCTCCAGTGCTGGTAGGAAGCTGCCCCTGCTGTTCCTCAAGCTGTTCTCTGAAAGAAATTACAATTACAGAGCAGCATCTCTTATATTGATTCAGATGTAGATTATAGGAAGGTTCCTGAAAGGAGTATTCAGGAGGCTCCCACACTTGTCCTAATCCACAGATGAATTTAAAACTGTCTCTATGCTTTCCTCTTTCCAAAAGGTTCAAGATTACCTACGGAGGTTTGAAAGTATTCCAGATATGCTGGAACTGGATCATCTCACGGTTTCAGGTGATGTTACATTTGGGAAGAATGTTTCATTAAAGGTGAGTGTGTAGTTGGGATGCTCCTGCACTCAACATGACTGATCTCTGCTCCCTGGGAACTGGTCCTGCCTCTTCAGTGCCTACACACACAGTCCATAGGAGCACTCCTGGGAATTAGGATTGCAGAGGCCAAGGCTGGACAGGGACCCTTGTGAAGGAGTGCAGGGTGTTAGTGCCAGAGCTGCTGCTCTGTACAGGCCCAGGCAGAGAGGAGGTTTATCTACGAGCCTTGAAAGCATCACAGACTTCGTATCTCTGTTCAGACACTGCTGCCAGCTCTGTCCTTTGGCTCAACAAGACATGTCTCACCTCACCTCCCAGGCTGGCCTTACCACCCTTTTTCAGGCCCCTTCTCATCAGTTTGGGGTTCTTGATTTATTAGTAAATGTTGGAGCTGAGCGAGTTAGTTTCTCTCTCAAATTCTTCCTTAGGATTTTGCCAATCCCAGCAGAACGTGCACTGCTCCAGGGCAGTTCAGCAGCTGACACAGATGGGTGCGAGGTGGTGCTGCAGCCCCTGGCACTGGCTCAGCTCTGGGGCTCAGGGCTGCCCCTGTGTGCCCAGGTTTGCTGTACAGCTGTAACTGGGGCTGGGCAGTGACACACAGACTGAGGGGGTAACACTTTTTTCACCTCAGAGCAAGTAGGCATGACAAGAGCCCTTACAGCAAGTATGTATCTTCAGAGAAGTTACAGTTGTGCTTGTAGGCTGGTAGTATCTATTCTGCTGGTAATTACAGTGTTTCCAATAGTGCTTGTTAAAAACTTTTGTTCGGGGGGGAAAAAAACGAAGTCTATGCAGAAACAATACAACTAAATGCATCCAGGCTGTGGCTGTGCTACAGCTGACTGGTCCTCCAGATAACCTGCTCACTCCTTCCAGTCAACAGGTGCCAAGTTTCTGAACACTTCTTTTCTTTTCTGCAAACCCAGGGAACAGTTATCATCATTGCAAACCACGGGGACAGGATTGACATCCCAGCTGGAGCTCTACTAGAGAACAAAATCGTGTCTGGCAACCTGCGGATCCTGGACCACTGAGCCCATGAGAGGGCATGGTCAGGTCTGAGGCTGCTATGCTAAACCAGCCTCATCCTGGAAGAACCTTTTAAGCATTAGAAATCCAAGTCCACAGAGGGCCTATGCTTTGTCATCTTCACAGTACCCTGCAGTATTAATTTAAAATTAATTTCTCTTGCTTATCTTTAAGCAGCCACATAGCGCCATGGATGTGCGTAAGTAATGCTTCAGTCCTTAAAGAGATTCTGTAACTCAGTTAATATAATCTTGAAGTGCAATACTGTTTGTCTTGCGGGAAGATGGACAGATCTTCTTTGATAAGAAGTTAAGAGGCTTGCCTCGAACATTCAGTAGTTTTGAATTGCTTGTAACTGCAGAAATAAAGCTGTGAAGCAATACACGTGGGACAACATGGTTGGCAACTCCTGTGACGTTTTAGGAAGGCACAGTTGAAAACCGAAAGTTTCACTACTGTTAAACAGGCTCTTAAAACCCTGTATTTCATGTGCTCACAAGCTGTAGCCCTCTTCAACCCCCCAAACTACAATGGGATATCCTGTTGTACATCAAGGTACTGGGGTAAGGCTGTCAATACCTCCATTTCCGTATCGTGAGAGTGGGAATCATCCATGTTCCAAACTTGCCCAAAGAATCCAATACTTGAGAAAATTGCCTCAGTATCCACGTGTGGTGTTTGCTTTTTCACATCCCCTTTAAGACTGGATCTCCTGTTAATATCTTAATCCTTGATCTGCCCTCTTTTTTCAATAAATGGATCACGTTGACTACACCTATGTTCATATTGTCACAGCCATGTATGTTAATTTATCTTCTCGAGTCATTTCTAAATTTGTACAGGAATCGAAATCCCTGTCCTGATCACTATTGATTTCTTAATGTTTCTCTTGTATTTACATGCAGACAACTTTATTTTATAAGCTTAGTATAACACTGGTATGTATCATTAAAGAAGTTGGTCTTTAAAAACAACTGTGATTTTAGAGCTTTATTTTGACTGACAATTAATGACATCTGTTATGCTGACAGGTAAGCATGCCTGGCTGAGGGAACCACAGGCACACACACACTGCAGCAGACCATTCCATCATCCATGATCATCACAGGGTTAGGCACTCAGACTGGGGTCAGGTAAAGAGGGGTGAGGTGAGATACACAGGCACTTGTACTTAGTACTGGCAGCCTCCAGTCTTTAAAAGGTAGTATTAAGAACTCTGAAATAAATTTATTCCAGTTGCGCCTTTGTTACAGGTGCAACCTTCTATAAGGAGCCTAGAAAATTCAAAATTCTCTTCTTCCTGCCCTGTTTTCTTGCATCCCAGCCCTTTGCCACTGCCTGGGGCCCTGCCCGTCCAGGGCTGGGCAGCTGAGGGTGACCATCCCCACACCACCTTTTCTGCTACCTTCCGATTCCCCCAGAAGCCCCCACTGTTAACCTGTCACTGTTGATGATGGTCAGGTCACTCCTCTATCCCACAGGTAATGGCTTTGGGGAGCTGGAGATTTGTTAGAAAATCTTGTCTCCAGATGGCAGGTTGGAGCCCAGCTGTGAGAAATCCCCCTCAAACAGGACTGCTCCCTAACAAAGCTGAATCCTATATGTGAGCAATCAAAAGACATTTATTTATATAAAGTTCTGTAAAAAAATAAATTTTAGAACAGCATAGTTTCATAGAGAAAAACATTTTCTACAGAGTTCCAACTGCAAGATTTTTATATTGTACCATCATTAAATAAGGTGGGACACCATGTGAATTTCATTGCACTAGAAGAAATGCAAAGCATCTTTTTAATATAAAGATATACAGAGCATTCTAGACAACTACAGCTGTGTTACAGCTATGTGTTCTTTTGGATTTGGTCCAAAGAAACCTGAGTCTGTTTCCAGAGAGAATGAAAAAACATTGCACAGACAGCTGATCACTTGTTTCTTGCTGAAGGACACTGGAAGCATCTCTCCCTGCAGCTCCCTCTAGCTCCCCCGACTATCAGTCGTGCCCTTTCCTGCAATTGGGGCTGAAGTATTCACCTCACCGTCGTCATGCTGCTTAGAAGAAAGTCAGTCTGTTGTCAGAGCCAAGTGACTGCTCCCAGTGGATTATCACCTCTTCTGCTCCCAGATTTCAGCCATGTTTAGGTCTAAGTTGTTAAGGCCTTTCAGAGCTTGAAGGTGTCCAGTGTAAAAAGCTACATCAGAAGTAACCAGCCTGCAGTGAAACACATGGCAAGATTAGAATCTGACCCCATCACATCCACCTGGAGTGCTCAGACAAAGAGCTAGGGTTTGATTAGGACTTTGGCACACAATTACTACAATACATGTTCAAATTCTATGCCTGGATTAGATATTTTAAGTATCAGTTCAAAACTCAATGCTATGGATGTGGTTTACTTTAGAGCAGTGATCATCTATAACAGGATTACTGCTGGGTGTAAAACTAGTTCTAGGGAAGGGAGATCAAACCACGAGTTCAGAAAACTCAGCTGGAATTAGGCATTTAAAACTTCTATTCTCTTGCTGTAATCCCAGGCTTATCGAGACTTAAACCCCCAATTCCATTGCAACTAGGAATATTAATTATTGCAACCTTAATTTCTCTATTCTAGAGAGTAACGATTGTATGATTTAAGGTTAATGTAAAAAGCAACAGAACAGCAGAACAGCTACATTGTTTGTAACGGTTTATACAGAATTAAAATCCCTCAGACATTATTGAAACATGGCAGGGGTCATGATGCTTCTAGCTAGCAAGATGTAGGAACAGAAGTTGTATCTTCACAGTAAAAAGATGAGCAAGGAGTCAGAGAACTGGATTTTTACTATTATTACAGAAACAGGGAGTTTAAAGAGGATGAGGATCAGAAAAGCATGTTAAAAACTCAGTCAGTGGACTGCTGGAACAGCAGTGAGTGACATCCAGTGCCAGACGTTCTCCAACAGCCTCCACTACGTGCTCCCAGAGAGCTGTGCCTGAAGGAACTGTTGCCACCACAGAAACACACCTGGGCCAGCTGAGACCCTTCTGCCTGCTGGGAAATACACCCTGGTAGGTCACTAGAACACTGGCCCAACCTCTGCCTGTCAAAAACGGATCCAAAAAAAAGGCCACCCAACCACAAGTATCAAACAAAGCCAACAGCACAGGATGAGGATGGCACAGCACAGTGATTGGGACTGCAAATCCAAGTGTGAAACCCTCCAAACACACTCCAGGTGCTCTCACTTCAGTGGGGCTGCAGCAGCTTTACTCTGACCTGGGGACCTCAGCTTACAATTATCTTTATTAAGTACCAAAGGCAAGGGTATGTCACCTTGTGAGTACAGAAAACCATTTCAGATAAACCCTTTCACAGGGTACAAGGAGCAATACACATAAGCAGGACAAGCAAGGATAAACTGGACAGGAACAAAACTTTCACTCCAGCGACCTTTGAAACATTAATTTCCTTCTCTGACCTCTTAAGACAATCTTTTGTTGCATGTGGGTAGGGTGACTGAATTCACTCTTGCTACACTGAATAGGTTCACTCTTACTACACTGCAAATACCACATCACCTCCTCGAGGTCATTAAGAATGATTATAAACTCCACCATTTCAGGAGGCAATCCAATTGACAACAGGATTCAGCCTACAAGAGGCTGCAGGCTTTCCTGGAAGGTGGGGATATCAGGCACAGCCAGGCACCCTCTCTCAGCAGAGGTACCACTGACCTGTTTGGGGATGGAGGGTTGGGCTGGGGCAGGAAAGGGGAAAAGCTCTGTGAGCACAATCTCTGTTTCAGATCTAGTTCTGCTGTAAAACCCATTTCTGTAGAGCAGCTGCCCACTGCACAGATGAAATGCTGCTTTTTCCTATTTTCACTTTGCCAGCGCCATGAGTCACCATCCACATTTCAAAACTGCTTCAGGAATCACGTAATTCATGTGAACTAAACTGTGGCTGCTGCTGTCACACAAAGGGGGAGAAAGCGATCCATGAACTGAGGAAGCCCATAGCAGGTTCCACTCAATGTCCAACTCCCAATCTGTTACCAAGTGGATTGCATTCCTAGTTACTATGGAACAGCACAAGTCATGCACTTTACTACAAGAAAGCTCCAAACGGGGCATACTGGAAGATGGAGCATGGCTGCATTCTGCAGTGACAGCTTTCTTGCAGAAGACAATGCCTAATCATTTAAGCAGTAAAAAAAGAGTGCCCCAACATACCCATTCAGAGGTCCTCCATCATTGACCACGTTGAGGTGGGCCAGCTGCCTCTTCAGGTGGAGTTTGTAGCTTGCGTTAATTCGCAAAAACAACATCTGCAAGCAAACACAGCACCAGAGTAAGGATCTTCATCACCATCTCCAGAGAGGAAATACACTGCCAGCACCTTCAATCACTCACTTTTGGTTTTGTTTTTGCAACTTGTGTGATTTTATCCTTCTGCCAGTGCTTCGGCCTCCTCATCTTTCTGGCCACATACAATTTCACACAGGTCAGAAAATACACCTCCCTTACTAATTCTGTGTGGCACATTCTTTGGAGCATGAACTCTTCTTATCTGTTTGAAGCATCCAGCAACTGGTACGAAGGCTAGAAGACAACAAATCTCTTTCCTGTACTAGAACCACTTGAAGTCTTTTTTCCAAGAAAAAAAATGTGAAAATCAGTTTGAAGGGACCATTTACTCTAATGTGAAAGAGAGACGACAACTTGGTATATTCAGTGACTGGATCAGTCCTTCCTGTCCTTAAGATCTGCAACACTGCAGTAGCAGTAACTGCACCAAAATACTGGAAAAACAGAGTCGGTACAATTCAGGTGCATAATAGATGTAGGGACCTTTGGAAGCCACTGCTTTTGAGCAGCATTCCAGGATAATCCTCTGAAAGTGCTGTACTTGAGCCCCAAGGTGTTGCCATTTGTGTAGAATTTCAGCACTAATTCCTGAACTGGAGATTGCCCTCTCTAGACATTAAAAGGCAGCCCAAAATACTGAAATCTGTTCCTTTTGAGTGTCTCATCATCCTCCCTACACAACCAAACACTTCCTTCAGTTCAGCCCAAGCTGTCTGCATGACTGCTGCCAAGCCCTTTACTGTGTGGGTTTCACAAAGACTCAAAAAAGAATTCCCCTCTCCCCAGATAAATCCTCTTGTTACTGAGTTCATGTGCATTTGCAAGCAAGGCGTTAGATGAGGCTCAAAAATAACATTCACCTGAGTTTGCTCCTCAGGAAGGAGATCATATATAGCTTCATGCATCTTTGCCATTTGCTTGCAGATATTCCTGAAGCATGCTGAAGGAACAGGAGCTTTCACTTCATACTGGAAATAAACACACAACCAGTTACTCCTTTTCATGACTTTTAAATGCTTTATAGAGAGTTCCCAACAGCCTCCTGAAGCTCTGCTTTGCCAATGATGTCAGGAATCAAAGTTCATTTAGCACATCACAAATTAAAATGGTCACTGGGCATGTTCTGGTCCAGCCATGAATTACAGATCCAGATAGAATAATCCCTGTGCCAGCCACCCCAGTGCACTTCTACCTCTGAGAAATATGGCCCTCAAGTACTTCATGAGAGAAAACTACTTCTCTAGGATCATATACATCCAAATTTCTAAAGAATCAAGGAAAGGAAACCATCAAGAAATGGAAACTCCTGAAAACTCATCACTGGCCACAGAAAAAAACCACCAACAACACCACCATACAAAAAATCCCACAAAAGCATCGCAGAAATACTTTGGTAAGCAAAGTAAAAAATGTCCCTTCTCCCAGTGCCTGAAATCCAAGAAACAAGACACTGGAAAACACCAGATGGCAAGAGATTTGTACAAAGGGAACAAAATTCTTATGCCCCCACTCTGGATAGGGAAGGTCTAAATAAAATTGCAGAAACACAGAAAGCCTCTCCCATGAGCAGTGAAATCAGCTCTGAAGTTCCAGGTGGGGCAAAGGCCCGGGTGACACACTGGGCAGGTCACCTTTGGGAGGGTGACACTTCCCCATGCAGTCTTGCACTATTCAGGGAAAAACTGAATTGCTACAACTACATCATTTACAAACAGACTGGAGGAGATGCTTCCCTGAATACTGAAAGAGAACAAAACTTGTCTGAGCATGAGAGAAAAAAAAGAAATGGGGATTTTGAGAAAATCTTTACCGGAAAGCCAAACCAATGACCTGATTTTGACAGGAGAAGTAGCAGAAAAAGAGTGCTTATACTGTTCCAGGGGACAACCACCGAGCGTGCAGGATCATGCCTCCAGACAGGGAAGTTAAGCAAGAAATTAGTTCCAACTTCCCAGCATATTGTAGAGCTGGAGGGAACTGGCAGGCTGCAGCAATGGCTCTTGCATGACTACAGCCAGACCAAACCTCATTGCCATGGGGAAAAGCAACAGCCCCAGGAAGTAACCCAAGCTCCAGCCCTGCAAGGTGCTGGCTGTTTTTATCTCCAGCTGAGGTCAACAGTGTGCAGCACTACAAGGGATCAAACAAAAATTTGCTGCTCTTCTGTCCAAACAGTCACAAGACACCAAGTTCCAAGAGAAGCTCAGAACTCGCACTGGATTTTTTCCATGAACACTTATTCATGGAAACAAACTAGCCTTTTCCATTCCTTAATTATATTATTTCCACTGTTCAATACCCCCACTGCTGTTTTATCTCCCCGCCAAGGATAACAGCTGCTGGGAAGTGTGGCTGAACCTCTTTGTCACAGTGGCACTAGGTGAGGACAGCTCCCATTCCACAGAGCTCCCAAGGGGAAGCACAGCCTGAAAACTCAAAAGTAACTGAGTTACTCAGAAGTAACACTGCTTCGAGTGCCAGGTCTCCTGGTATCTCCTGTCCATTGCACCAAACTGTCCTACAAAGCAGTTTTCTGGATTGTGCAATTCCTAGTTTTGAAGCACGCTGGACACCCACTGATATGGAACTCACTGACTCGTTCAGACTTGCACACCTCAGAGCAGGTGACCACTTTATCCACAGGACACAAATATTTGGTCCCTCAGAAAAACATATAACCCCAAGAACACATGGACATGGTTGTACTGACAAGCCCATTTGAAAATTTCTTGGGTTTATGTACTTCACAGCCTTCACACTTCCTTATTTCAGGATAAGATGAGCCAATGATGGGGTGTGGCAGGAATGAAGGCAAATCATCACATGGTCTCCTTTGCTCCTGGACAGTGTGGGTTGCATTCATGTGGGCCAAACACTTGTCATCAAGCCCTTAAGAGCTCTAAAGGACAGAAATATTCTCAGTTTGTATCTTGTGCCACTTCCCAAGGGGAGAATGGGCTGTAAAGATGGAAGGACAATAAGGGATGGGCTCTTACTAACTGACATCAAGAAAGTTGTTGTGGGCTAACTTGTTCAGTATCAATAATGTAAATTCTTGCATTTGGCGTTTATTCTCAAGAGATATGGGGTAAAGTGGCCAAAAAGCCATGTTACTCCACAGAACAGCTATTTTTTAATGGGGGATAACCCCACCCAAAAAATGTAGCAGCCCATTTTCATCTTTAGAAAAGAGCATAAATACATTTTTAAAAGAGTAAACACAACAGGGGCAAGGATACCCAATTTAAATGCTTTTGGCCCTTTTTTTCTTTCCCCCTAAGTGCAGGTAACACTATTTGACAGACCAAAGGAACAGATGAAATGAAAAAGCACAACATAAAGTAACAAAAACAGAAACAGCGAGACAGAAATGCTGCCTGTTACAGCTGCCTCACTGCAGCTCTCATCAACCTGTCCCCCACCTGTGCTCCCCTGCTTCTCATGAGCTTCTCAAAGGAAGAGGCTGGCCCAGGCCAACCAATCCAATCTATCACTAAAGAATTAATTTATTTCTCTCATGAAACAGCTTTTTTCTCCAAAAAAACAATAAGATCCAAAGCACAACACTGAACTTTAACAGCTCGTGTACTTTATCAGGTCCGTGGGCCCAGGAGGTCTCATCCTGGAGAGGTCTCTCAGTGTGTTCCACCCTAAGGTGAGTCACAGTGAGTAGACCCAGACCAGGACCAGACTGAACCCCTGAGGAGTGTTCAAAAACCAAAATACACCAAGAGCACTTCATGGGATAGCTGCTAATGCTGCTCCAGAGCAGGAACTGCTGAGCACAGACCTCCAGTCCCCGGGCCTGCAGTCCAGTGCTGGTCCTTCCCCTCCAAACACTCTTCCTCTTCAGTACTTTTCTGCTGTTTCCTCAGCTATGGGAAATGCCACCCTCCCCAATTCCAAAGAGGCACCATTGGAAAGAGCAGGAAACAGGACTTGCTGAGCCTGGCTGCAGACAAGAGCTGCCAGTGGTAGGAGAGCAGTCCAGCTCCTGAACACCCAAGTACCTGTGCCAGCCGAAGCACTTCTGTTCCTGCTAAAGGAGTCAATGGAAAATTGACTTCTTGTGGGAGTGAAGGCGACTGATGCCCAGGTGGCAAATGTTAACATAAAACACATGCATGAGAACAGCACAGAGCTTTCTGTTTATACAGTTTATAAAAGTTCAAACAAGTCCTGATTAGAAAAGTTTAAGGCTTCATTTGAAACATCTAGACTGCATACAATGAGACCTCCAACTGCAACTGAGAGAGTGTATAATTATTTCCATAAATCATTACCTTGGATAATAGTTTGTCAAATAAGCTATCCATTATGGCAACGAGCTTTGCTGAAATTTCAGCTATGTGGTCGTGATAATCCTGTAACAGAAGAAAGCAGGTTTCATTCTCTAATGGCATTCATGTTCTTCAGAGTACAGTTGAAAAGCAGAACTTTGTGTTTAATTAGGAAATACCACAAGAATTACCTTTGTGATGTGGTCAAAATGCCTGAGCATGCTAAACTGCTTTGGCTGCAGTCGAGCTTCAAAATGAGCCCTGATAATAGGAATGTAGTGTACGATGAGCTGTAGGCAACGTGAAGAAAGGGCTGTAAATCCAGAAAGAAAAATAATGTCATTATTCCACAGGCAGAGCAATTTCGTATGGACTGTATCGCCTTTAACATAAATAACAGATCTTGACACAATTTATCAATTTTTTGTTAGTCTGTTTCAAATGTGTTTGTTTCCACTGGGAAATCCACCCAGTGAAGATGCCAGACTGGTAGCTGGCTATTCACACCCAGCTCTGGAAAGATATGGGATAAGGAACTAATTTTCCAAGAGGTTTTAAGTGTTTATTTGACATTTTGAGCCCTGAGCACACTCAGACATCGGAGAGATCTCAAAAGACCTGACTCATCAGCCACCCAACCTCAGAAACTACATTCTCAAGGCATCAATCTTTCTGCTGCAGTGGTGTACAGAAACACCCTGCCCGGCCAGAGCTGACCTGCCCTGAACCTGCTCCTGCTGCAGTGCCAGCTGGATCCCCAAAACTGAGCTTCTCCTGAGTCCAAAAGGCCTGAGCCAGTGGAGGACACCCAGTGGTGCCATGGTCACCACACTGGCTGAGTGTTCTGCAGCAAAACCCTGACCCAGCTATGGCTCACAGTCCCTTGGGGTGCAGCCTCTCAACTCCTTCTCCTCAAGCTGTTCCCTTTCCAAAAGCTGTTCCCTTTCCAAAAGCTGTTCCCTTTCCAAAAGGCTGGTAATCAGGACACCCTGAAACACGGGAACTGTAAGTTAAGACACCTGTTTCAACCCATCAATCAGAGGCTCTTTATTTCAGGAGATAGTTTAAAACAGCAGGTCTGGAGCAGCATGTCAAAACTCTTCTGCAGCATGGAACTGGGCAAGCCTCTGTGTCCATGCATGGCACCAAAACTCAAATATAACATCATAAATGTCTAGGGCTTTTTGCATTTCTGTTTTTTAACAAGCAGGAGAACAAGCTTTGACATTTTAAATACAGAAATCCATACCTAGGTTTTTTGTAGTGATTGTTTTCAAACCAACAACTTGTAATGCACCAGCTCCAAGCACTAGTTGGCAACTTCTAGAGTTGAAATACTGTGAGGAAGAAAAAGAATGAAAATACATGCTGACTCTTTATCAACTATACATAACCACAGTTTAGAAATACTACCAATAGAATTTTGCAAGATTAAAAATTATGAAGGCCAGTTTAAGAGTTTCACAATTTCCTCAGTCCAGAGGATTCCATGACTATTAACTAGTAAGACAAAAGTAAATTTTTAACCACACTCAGTCATCACTGGGCCAGTGTTTTTTGACTCAGCTTATGCTAAAGCACTCAAGGCACTGCTTCAGCAATGGGAAGCAGAAATACTGCTATTAAAAACACAGATACTCAGCAATTTCAATTCAAGGACTAATTTCTGCTTCTCTATGAGACCTTTAGGTGAGGTTTCTCTCAAAGAAAAGCAGCAAGACAGACTTGCTGCGGACCAGCCATGTTCAGCCTTTCTTAGAAAGCTGTACGTAAGAACAACCTCATACTAGAAAACAGACTTCTCAAATCAGGACCTTGGATGGGGCAAAGGGTAAGGATCTTGCTAATTTTCTTCAGTAGATGTGTAGTATCAGAGTGGAAATACTCTCATAGGCCAGCAAGGTCTCTGGACAGTAAGACAGTTGCTGTCAACATCTTCTGTCTTACGTTGGAATTCTGCTTCATCACCCAGCTTGAGACACCAGATATTCCAGACTGGCCCGGGTGATGCAGTAGAAGAGCCATTGCTGTTGTCCCCAGTTCCTGCACTGAATGGGAGCAGAAGTCCCAGGGCTCATGTTTGAACAGAACTGTCTGTTGACTCTGGGATGGAAACTGGGAGGCAAAACTTAGAGAGCTGACCCTTTCTCATACACCTGAAGATTCAGAAGAAATTGTGACAAGGTTGCCCTGCAGCTTGTGTCTGCAACACAGATTTCCTTCATTTAGATCTCCTTTTTGGGGGGACACAATCCTGCTTCACAGGTCTTGCTTCATGATAACACGGGAACAAACCCAAAATTTCAACACTCCTTGGGTAAAAAGAAGAAATAATTTTTCTGGCTATTGTCTGCCATCAGGCACAAAACACAGGCCCACAGAGGACATACTATGAACTACACACCTCCAACTCTGGGCTGCCAGAGTGGTGTATCCAGGGCCAGAAAAACAACACAGACCTCATACCACAAGTGAGCCAGAGCTACGTGTGGCCCCTGACCTGAGGGAGGCATAACCTACACCGCTCTCAGACAGAGGTCAGGCATGCAACTGTCTTGACATTCACTTCACCTTTTGCAGAAAAGCAAGACCTTTTCTTATTTCTCTGGGTGGACTTTAGAAGTAGAACTACTGAGCCAAAGATAGATATATCTCACAAAGCCTAAGCTCATCTGAGATATTTAGCTCAGGTTAGTGTTAACTGTGAGGCAGACCATTAAAAACTTGGTCTATAAAGGATGATGGACACATTCTCTGCTCTGCCTTTCATGGGTATGACTCTGTTCCCAGGTCACCTGTTGCAGTGAGGAAGCATCAGGTCTGAAACAGCAAAAGAGCAACACCCCCTCCTTGTGCCTGCTGGGAGGAAAGCGATTCTGCACCCAGCACGTGGCCAGGAGCCTTCTCTTGTCTGCACCATCTAAACAATCCAGTAATTACAACCATGTGTGTTCAGTTTGGGCCCCTCACAACAAGAAAGAGGCTGAGATGCTGGTGTAAGTCCAGAGGAGGGCAACAGAGCTGGGAAAGGGCCTGGAAGCACAAGTCGGATGAGAAGCAACTGAGGGAGCTGAAGGTGGGGCTCAGCCTGGAGAAAAGGAGGCTCAGGGGAGACCTTATGGCTCTCTATGACTCCCTGAAAGGAGGATGCAGCCAGGTGGGGGTCAGTTTATTCTCCCAGGCAATAAGTGACAGAACAAGAGGAAATGGCCTCAAGTTGTGCCAGGGGAGGTTTAGTTTGGATATTAGGGAAAATCTCTGCACTGTAAGAGTTGTCCAGCACTGGAACAGCCTGCCCAGGACAGTGGTGGAGTCACCATCCCTGAAAGTATTTAGAAGATCTGCAGATGTGGCACTTGAGGACATGGTTTAGTGGTGGACTTTACAATGTTCAGTTAATGACTGGACTTGATTGATCTTAGAGGTCTTTTCCAATATAAATGATTATATGATTTCACTCAGGTTGTAGCCACAGTTCAAAACTGCCTGGAATTTCATTACCTGGGAACACCTTTCATTTTCTGTCACAATAAAGTCTAGCTCTTGCTACCCGCAGAGTTTGGTAGCTCTGACTGTTGTCAAACAAAAAGTGTAGTGACAAGTCAGGACACCTCAAGTGGCTCTATTTTGTTCAAAGTGTAATAAACAAGCTTCTGTTTCTGCTAGTTGTTCTTGACATTTCTCCAATTGACAGCACCGTGCTGACAGATAGGAAATACAGTAATTAAACAGCACATGATGTTTGAATACCAAGAAGTAAAACACAAATGACAGAACTACAACAAAATAAGGTAAGGAGGGAGAAGTGACACAAAGATGCAAGTCTTGCTGAATTTGAGGCATCTGCTGCTATTCTACCTAATTCAAAAGGTGGCAAATCCTGAGTAAAGCAGCAGCTGGAGAAGGAGAGGTGAAGAGGGGCAGGCCCAGACAGACTGATCTGCCTGGGATAGTGCTTTTAAAGGGAAAGGTTTGTGGATGAATCTGAATGATGACTGTAGGGAGGAATGTTCCTGCATCTGGTTATTCAAATAAGAACTACCAACAGGAAAATTATTTAAAGGTCCATCTCCTAGAGGGTGTTTCCCCTTCCCTGTCACCTATCTTACTAAAATATACTTCTGGAGAGTAAAATCTGTTTATCTTTTATTGATTATGCTCATGTTCAGGATTCTAATACCTGATATAACCTTTGTGGGCAATGACACAAGTAAAAACCTTGACATAAATTAACTGCTAGGCTTTGGAGCCCTTACAGATACGAATATGTATCTGTGTGTGTATATACATATATATATATATATATATACACACACACAACAGTTTTAAGGTGCATTAATTTGCTCCTTTTATTATTGTTTACAAATATTACCTTGCAGTATCTGGGCTGTACCAGCCTTCCTCTTCTCTAGTGAGAAATAAATGAGAAAGAGGTCCCGGTGTGTTATCTTTACATTTTACAACAGAATCTTCATACTATGTTATTTTTCATGCTTCTACTGTCTACAGTTCTACTGACTTGTAAAAACCAAGAGACGTGTTTCCTTCCTCAGTACAGATATATTTTTGTGGCATCTGGGATCAAATCACTTTTTCTTCAGCAGAATTAATCCGCCTGAAGGACAGGCAGCTATTTAAAACACTACTACATGAGATTTCCAATATTGAAGGTGAACAAGAGGAAAGACACTCCTCCCAAGGATAATTCACACAACAAATTGCATCTTTAATGCTTTTGGCTTAAAGGGATTCCTTATAGCACAGTAGCAAACACAATGATTTCTAGATAATTTATATGAAATCATAAAAACACGTGAGCATTAGAGAGAGTAAGACATTTGACCACCCTGACTGCCCCTGCTTAGCACAGGTGGCACATCTGGAGTCATACCTTCAGTAAATCAGACAGGCGGGTCAGCATGTCAGTGGTGATGGAAGGAATGTTATCCACACACTGGCAGTACTCAAGGATTATTCTTATTAGCAGCAATACTGTCCTACAAGAGAGGAAACAGCCAAATGTCATCTCGGTGCACAAAAGATGTTGAAAAATCAAACAGGCCAGTCATGCTGACAGAAAGCTACCCAATGCTAGAGATTATGGCATTGAATAAACCCACTAACTGATGTGAAGGAGAAGTAAAATATAGAAGAAGATATACATAAAGATAGTTGCAATGAATACTCATTCCAAAAGGTGGTACGTGGAAAAAAGTACTTTATGTGAGAGAAAAATCTCTGAAAAAATATGTAATAAATGCTAAGGAGTCACAAAGAGAGAAGGCAGTGGAGAAGAAATAGCACCAAATATTCGAAGATGCTCAACATCTGTAATTCCTCCTGAAGTCAGCAGACACTGGAGAATTTGGGAGCTACTGGGTGCAATTATGAAGGTTCCACATAGAGCAGGCATGCTCCTTTGAATTCAAATACACAGAAGGCAGGAAAACTAAGGCAAGATCAAATGTTTAGAGGAGATATTCTAACATTTCAAAGAGCTGAATCTCTTTCTTCCTTTAGGCAGTAGAGTACAGAAGGGTGATGAAAAGTCAGCTGAAAATACACACCTGGAGAATGTTTTGTGACTATCTAGGCATTTTTGATGAATGCCTTTTATTTGATTAAACACAATGAAGCTGTGTAGAAGTGTGTAGAACTGAAACAAATACACCACAAAGCTCACAATTGCTTCACAGAGCTAAATTTAACAGGTTTCAAATGAGCACAGATGGATTATCAAACACATCATATATTAAGTAAATTTTATCCTTTAAAGTAATGTTCCTACTCAACCTGAAATGCTCTCTTCTGCAGTGATATCACTTGGCTGGCACAGAAGTTCTCAGCCATCAGCCTCTGTTTCTAAGGAACAATGACGCATCATCATGAAGCAACTCATAAAATGACAGCTGGTCCAAGACATTCTGTACATCACAACTTTTAAGTATGGGTAAATTGATGTTAGGACTCTGGGGAGTGAGATCTTCCAGGTTTTACTCCCTCTTGTGCATATTTAATGCTTAAGCTTCACACTCTTTAGAAACACAGCATGCTTTTAAATGAAAGAAGTATGTGAGTGTTGTATATTTTAAGATGTCTTTGATATAACCAGCTCTAAGAAACTACTTTCCAATTCAAAGCAATCAGGATGCCAAGAAATAGTGTATGCAGCTTCTGAGATGGCCCATATCTTATTCTGAATAAGATAAGCAATTTTCAGAAGGAGACTCATGTATTTTGGTGCTGTTCAGCCTGGAGAAAAGAGGGCTCCAGGGAGACCTTACTGTGGCCTTTTAGTACAGAACACTTACAGGACAGGTCAGGACAAACTTTTTAGTTGGTTCTGTGGTGAAAGGACAAGGAGCAATAGTTTTAAAGCAAAGGAGGGTAGATTCAGACTAGTTATAAGGAAGGAATTTTTTTTACAATGAGGGTGGTGAAACACTGGCAGAAGCTGCCCAGAATGGTAGTGGGTGCCCCATCCCTGGGAACATTCAAGGTCAGGTTGGACCGGGCTTTGAGCAATCTGGTCTAGTGGAGGATGCCCCTGCTTATTACAGGCAAGGTGGACTAAATGACCTTTAAAAGTCCCTTTCATCCCAAACTGTTCCAGGAGTCCATAATTTTTGCCAGAGAACCCAGATTGCAAAAAATAAGTATGCTATGAAGAAAAAGATGTATTTTCATGACTATGTGTTTTCATGGAATAATTGGAAAACAAAATTCAAATAAAATGATAAACTTCAGTCTATTCACTCAGAGAAAGAGTAGCATTTTAATGTACAGAAGAGCTTTTATAACTGTTTGAGAAGTAAAGGAAAACTAGTCTGTGAAAAGAGAGGGATTTTAAATTTAAATAAGATCGCGAAAGCTGTTAGCATCCGTCACAGTTCTACTCAGAAGTTCTTGCCAACTAACACACTAGTAAGAGAAAAGAGTGCATCTTACCCAACTGTTGCATATTTTTGTCCTTCAACAATAAGGAATTCAGCTGCCTTTCTTTCTTCAGTAGCTAGGCATTTTAGAAAGACAGGAAAGGGAATGAGTTAAACCAAAACCAAGGGAAAAATGCTATTTATAAAAATGCAATGTTCACTTGTTAAGGTTTGAAAAAAACCACATTCACTCTTCAAAGTGCTGCTCTTTTTACAGTATTTATTAGATAGTTGATCATCCATCACACCTATTACAACCCATAAAGTTACTTTATCATATACTGTGATTTTAGGTCAAAAATCCAACAAAGTCCCACAGTCATCATGGTCTTAAAAGCCCTAAACACAGTAGGTTACAAGTAGAAGAAGAGTAGAAAAAGTCACTAGGTTCTCTACTATATGTTCTCAAGTGATTTGCTATGTATATTAATATTTTAGCTTCAAATCACTTCTTCAGGTTTCATAGAAGCTCTTAGTGATGCAGTTTTTCATGCTAAATTATCTGCCTGAAGGATGCTGCAAGGGGTTATTTTGAGAGCAAAGGTTGAGGAACATACTTTGGGGTTGTGTTCCATAACTGGAGTGATTATTGCCTAATACACTCTCTGTATCTGCTATATTCCATTTGGGAGGTCAGGGCTTCCCCACCATGATATCACTGTATTTTCTTCCTTCTAATTTATGGCCATTTCCCCCCCCCATCTAAGTTTCCTTCCTCTTCTAGATATTCACACACATCCCTTGAGATGTTGGACAAGCTTCCCCACGAGGTAAGAACACATTAAGTATTCCCATTGTGCACATGGGGAAATGGGGCACGAGGAGAAAAAGTGACTTCTCTGAGGTCAAATGAGGTTTCTGTGGCAAAGTAAATAATTGAATGAACATGAGTTTTCCCTTCTATGAGCAGCCACATGGCATGCTGCCTTTCATTGGAACTGGCAGATAAAGCAGTGGGAAGAAGGGAAGAAGCAAGTTTTGTTTCACACAAGGAGGGCTGAGCACATGCACGTGGCTCCTCAGTCCTTGGCAATTCTTCAGTGGCATGTTAGGAGAAAAGATTGACTTTGTGCAAAGACTGTAAGCCTCTACACTGGGAACACTTGTATGAAAAGGTAGTTCTCCTCCCTGTGCTAACACTTTTGGGTGTTTTCAGAAAATAAATACATAATCTTTCAAGGTCAGCACAAGAAGTTTCAACACCAGTAACAGGAAAAAAAAGTAATAAAAAAAAAGGTATCAACTTTCTTCTGATCCTCCCAGAACACCAGAAGACAGTGAGCAAACACAGATCAAGAGTGACATCAGAATGCGTCCATCAGCATTCAATAGCAGAACTGGCTGATAATAAATTCATTTCACAGTGGGACTGCAAGGTACACACCTGCTGGTTTCTTTTCAGGGAGAGAAATTCTGCCATCTGACACCGAATCAACAAGGTCCTGAAACTCGGCAGGAACTTCAGCTTGCTTCCAGCGCTCATTGTCCAAAAGCAGGCTAGTTATAAACACAAAAGAGAGGAGGCTGAGAAAGAAATGCCTTGTCTTGATGCTTCCTCTGCCTGTAACGCTGTGGAATCAAAACTACAACAATTTTTAAAAACCCACTAGCCCAAAACGTTATGTTAGTCATTTCATCAGAAGGAGGTGTCCCAACAACAGGCAGCAGCAAAACAGAACAACACTGTGTTGGCCTAAAAATCTCACAATGTGTTCATTCAATCTGTCATAGGGACCAAAAAACTACACTAGGCAATAAAGGTCTTTATGAGATCACTGCCAATGAAGTGTAAATACTCAAATTTTAATGTGTAAATACTCAAATTTTAACAGCTTTTGATGGATGAGAGCAAATAGACATGAGGTATGTTACTGGGAAGGCCGTTCCCTAAGTGGTTTGAGTTTAGTTTTCTTTTTTTAGAAAAGAGCTGAAAGTGAATTATTCTCAAACTTCTGAGAAAGAGTGATGCTACCCTTCAGTATTAGTGTTCTGTACTTCCTGTAGCCATTACTGTCCTTATTTAGGTAACTAGAACAATCCAGTTTGAAGAAATCAAGTTATGAAAACAGTAAGTCTAAATCACTGGGCAATAACTGGGTTTTAATACAGTTTTTTTCACCCTCTCCTCTTAACAGGTTTACAAGTGGTCTAGGCAATAAAAGATGGTGTTTGGCTGGCATACAATTAATAAAATCATTCATGGAAGAACACGATGATCTTCTACCCAGAAATACCTTAGTTTTGTCTTCCTCTCCTCATGAAATCTATTCACAAATCTGTTGGCTTGACTCTGAAGTGCTCCTCGCAAGGACATACTCTTCCTGCCACAGATCTGCTCCGTATCCAAGATAAAGCCTTCCATCAGGCGAGAAAGAGTCACAAACTCGTTGGAATTCAGCTTCTCTAGGAAGCCATCCTATATAAAAAGAAAACCATTGTAAGGAGACATAACACCACAAAATGAAATCTGAGATGTAAAGAAGTAACTAGTCAGCATGTGTGAGGGTTACTAGTATTTTAAGAGGCACATTATTTAACCCTACGTGGAAAAGGCAAGGTAGATCACAATGCAAGCAGCTACCTTGCCATAGATATGCATTCTCTGCATGAAGTAGCTAAGACAGCGACTCAGAACATCAAAAGGAAAATGAAGAAGGTAGCAGAAACCCACATTGCCTTACAATGGTATGGTAAGTTAACACTGGTGTGCTCTGAGCATTAACACCCAGTGCCTGTGGCAGCAGGAACAGTTACTGCACTCCCACTGTGAATGCCAATTCAGAACACTCATTATACCAGTAACCTGGGAGCAAATTCCCATTAAGCATGAGACACCACCAGCAGTCTGATCCATGCTCCTTACCTTTGCTCTTGCCATGAGGAACTTGACTGAACGATCGTGGCAGATATCAGAGGCATTATAAAGTAACTCTTGAATATTGTTTGCCAGCCTGACCAGTTCCAGGTCAGTCAGCTTCATGTCGTCACTGATCCTAAAAATGACACAACCAGTTGGTTGAGCATCAGTTTACAGAAAAAACAGTATTTCTGCACACAGGTTGAAGGAGGAAAGAGCCTTGCAGCAACTGTCAAATGCAGACAGCCAGTTAATCACCAAAGTTACATTGTAGAGATGGGATCTTCTAAGCTATTGTCAATGTCATGTCAGTCCCTGTAGCTAGGAAGTGCATAACTGCACATTCTTTTTTTTTTTTTAACCCACATTCTAATTGCTATTAATGGTCTAAGAGAAGATACAGTCATTACTAATACAATAAGTACAGTTAACATTTACTGAGCTAAAATTTACCAAGCTCCTGTAACACTCGAGCATGACAAAGCATATGACAGATAAAACACAGCATTTTTCTTCTGATGAAAGTGTAAGGCCTAAAATAGATATGTGGCACTCCCCCCAACCTTAGTCTATAGGCTGCCATTCTATGAGCTCTTTAGACTCCAGGCTCTTCAGCTGGTGCTTTCTGAAAAATCTTGCATGATTTGTCTACTGTTTTGAGGTCAGCAGGTAGCTTAGCTCTGCTGTTCATGGTTCATGTCATTAGTTAAGATCACAGTCTTGTTCCAGCTCAAGGGACTGACAGTATGAGAGGAGAGAGAAAACTCTCCTACACTACAGAGCAGCAACTGGGCTAACATTGTTCTGTGTATTTTTATTAGCCTGCTCCAAACACAGAGCAAAGGTGCAATGAAAACCAGAAGAGGGACAAAGCAACTTCATTTTGGAATGAAGTTATGCAACCAGCCTCAGAAACAACTTTGCTCCTCAAGAGCTATAGCTGGGTGGTATATTTTTAGAACACTTGGCAAAGTGCTCCAGACTAGTTTGGATCCAACCCCCTTCTCTTTCCCTGCTCTTCCCTGTAGCCCTGGACTTCTCTTCACATTTTCTCTTTCGCTATAAGGGATGCATAAAAGATGCCAAAAGGTTACAACTCTAGAGTCTGCAGCACCCCAGGGCAGCACTGCCTATATAACACCAAAGCACTGAGATGGATTTATTTATTTATGCAAATCAAATGGTTAACGACAAACAGGAGATTTTTCTCTAGAATTTGTCAAGGTGCATTCCATGAAAACAGCTTAAAAACCCCCCAAAACCCCAGAAGAAATAGCCATAGGGAACACAGACAGGGAACAGAGATGATTCTGCCTGCTAAAGCCACGACAATCTGTCTTTCATGCAAGCTGGACTCACATCTCTCCTGCTCCCTACACAAGTGTCCTCCCCAGAAGAACCTATGGAGAAGGGGCTCTTTTCTGCAACAAGTGATATAAATCAGTCCCTGTACCACTACACACAGAGGTGAAAACTAGGCAAGTATACGGAACAAAGGTGAGCGGGGAGCAGTGCACTGATGGCAGCCTCTAGGGGCGATGGTGGAGATTCAGTACACTTCACTTCCCTAAAAAGCACATTTCTCAAAAGCCATTTCTGTGCTGTACCATTAGAAACAGCCACCTGCACCTCACACCTTGCTCCTGCCATGCTGCAAAGTGGAAACGGGCAGTGCGTTCACTTACATCATCTCTACTCCTCCTGGAGTAACAGAAGAGGATGTTTGCTCCTTGCTGGATGAGGAATCGGTGGTGCCCTCGGGTTCAGAGACCGAGTCGCTGCTGCAGGGCTCACTGTTTGGGGAGGTGTTCCTTTGAGAGGTAGTGTCAGCTGCTGTGGGTGGGAGCTCCCCTTCGCCGAAGGCGTCGCTAATGAACATGCCCTCGTGAGTCAGATAAGCCACTTCGGGGTCCACTGAGCTCTCCTTGGCAGAGTTCTTTTGTAAGGTGTCCTCCAGGTCTCTGTTTTTTTGGTTCTTGTCTAGAACCAAGAAAACCACGCTACGGATAGTATTTAATGTTGCCTAGAACGAGATATGACTTTTATTAAAAACAAAATCAAAACCAAACCAAACCCCTGTGCCACAAGCTCATGCTAGGAAGAGTTTTTCTTTACCCACAAAATTAAACTAAATCCTGGCTTTATTTTCTATTGCATGATTTGTATTTGGAGGCAGACCCATTCGTCTGATGGCAACCAATATCAGATATTTCTGAGAATGAGGTTTCTTTCACCAATCTAACACATACAAAAGTTCTGTCCTAATCCCTAGCAGCCTAAAATAGGCGTAATTATCTCTTTGCCACTGCTCTCTTTGTTAGCACTTAATCATTTTTGCCCTGGATGTCAATATTCACATCTCCTTCCTTCAATCAGAAATTTGAGCTCCATAAGCAAAACCAACATCTTGAGACTTCAAATGGAAAGTAACTTCATTCCCTTTCATGCCTGAAGTATGCAAAGCTCTTCGTAAATGAATGCCTTACCTTTATTCTCTTGAGGAAGATCGTGAATTTAGAAAAAATATCCTTCAGTAAATCAAACCACTGAGGAAAATTCATCATCCTCATCTGGTCTGCAAGCCTAAAAAAAGAGCAGTATTCAGCAAACAGCAACTGTTTGCTGGCCATGATGCCTACTGGCACATAAAGAAAAAAACCACATGCTTTAAATGGAATACCAAATGTAGGGAAAACTATGTAGACTTTTATCTGGCAGAACAACAGACATTACCTGAACAACAGTCAAGATCAGCACAATGTAAGGGGAATGGGGAAGGAGGGATATAAAATTAGATAATACTACTAAAAAATAAAAGCTTCACATTTACTATTTAGCTTTTTTCCTGGGCATAATGCTCCTTTCCATGGAATAAGTATGTGTCACCAACTAGGGAGGGGGGTTAATAACATTTTCACAAATTACATGGGAGAAAAAAACATTAGAAAGGAAAATATTTTGCAAGTGTTACAAAAGCTGTGTTATTAAGCCCATTTTGTGGCATTGCAATTAGACTGCTTCTGCTATTAAAGTACAAGTCAGCTGTTTGTGGCAAAGGGCAGAAAAGTCATTGACAGAACAAAAGTTAAACCCTGCAACACACATTTAGGACATAACAGCAGAATAGTAAACATTGGAGAATGGTGACAGAATATCCAATGTTTAAAAACAACCCCATGCCCAGTCTTTTCCCAATCTGGATATGAAGCCCATGCAGATTCTGCCACTCACTTTGCTTTATCAGCTAGACTATTTTTATTATCTTGGGGTAACACTTTGCTGAGTCAAGTGAATCATAAAGCCTAGAAAAAACAGAAGCTGGCAGGGGCCTCTGGAGCCTGGGGCTCTCCGGAGCTGCCTTGGCCAAGCCCTGCTCAAGGCAGGCCCAGCTAGGCTGGGCTGCTCTGGGCCCTGCCCAGTTAAAGCTTGACCATGTCCCAGAACAGAGATCCCACAGCTTCTCTGGGCCCCTGTTCCAGTGTTTGAGCATCCTTAGAGGGAACAGGTTTTTCCTAAGATTTAACTAGGCTTTCTTATCTTTCATCTTGCACCCACTGCCCCTTGTCCCTCCCCTGCACACCTCCAAGAGGAGCCTGGCTCCAGCTCCACCTCTGCTACGGCATTTGCCTTTGCTGGGCTTTGTGAGGTTCCTGAGGGACCATTTCTAGGGATGAAGTTGTCTGGTCTCCCCTCTGGATAACTCCTGTTCTCAGTCATGTGGAAGGAACTGAAACTACTGATACATCTTAATATAAAATCCCAGATTATGACAACAAGGAATGCTTACAAGTGGATACAGATTCAAGGGATATATGCTTCATTCAGTGAGATTCACAAAATGTTAGTATTTATTTTAAAGGTAAGATTAAGGTAACATTAGAATCTGAATGAGAACGGGAACAGAGTATCCTCACTGAGGCAGACAGAAGCAGAGGCTTAAGATGAAAGAGAAGGATAACCCTTAATTACAGGGAAATTTAAGCAGAAATATGAGCAATAAATTCATCTATGCTAAAAAACATCCTATCCCCACCCATCACCAAAAAAAACCTTAAAAAAATCTGGCTGCATACTTACTTAACAACCACTTCTGTATCTATTTCTTCTATCTGCGATACCGTATTAACCACACACTGTCAAATTTTAAGGGGGAAAAAAACAAAACAAAACAAGATCTTAGCTTCTTTCTAACTGCTGCTGAGTTTCATAACATACATAATAATCCTCAAGTTAAACAAGAAGTAAAATAATAAAGATATATTTGTATCACTTTAACAACTTGTTTCTCTACAAAAAAACCCCAAAACAAAACAAAAGAAACTCCCCCAAAGCAACTGTAACTCACAAAACTGGCCAGATTCTTCAGGTCACGAGAACAATGAATTTTCATTTCAAACACATCCATTGCTTGACAGCCATTTCACTGATATGTTTTCACACCACTTGTAAGCCCAAGGTACAAATCAACTCTATTCAGACTGAAAGAGGGGTTTTCTCCCCAGTGCCAATCAATAAACTAAACAACGGGTCAGTGGTGAACTCATCTTGCCTTTTAAGCAGATATGCCCAGTCTCACTGGTGACTGAGGGCTGCCATCTCAAGCACATGGATTTTACCTATGTTTTGTATAACAGTGGTCAGTTCAGAAGCTTCTGTAGAAGAACAAGTGTGTTGCTCTTCAAGAACACACCCTGTCCTTGAACTGTGTGTTCAGTGCTTACAAACTTCTGCCCTTTCACCTGCCTGGCAATAAACAGCTACTAAAAAGCACTGACCAGAAGAGTCCAGCAATGCGTTTGAAGAGGAAGTACATTGGTGGTGTGGCAAAGAAAAGTTTCCTTTATTAAGGAAAAGTATCCTTAAGAGTTGACACAACAGGCCACAACAGGAATGTGTTGCACAAACCGCACAGAAATACTCCAATCCTTTCTATTTTCCTTATTCAACCGAAATTTATACTGAAAGTTGATTAAACTTTGCCTATTATTAAGCGGAGGTGACACCTGAAAAATTCAACAAAAACACAAATATCCCCAGCAGAATGGGGCTGCAATGTGAAGGGGACTGGGAGAGCCAATTTGGGCCAAACCCCTTCAATTAACAATATTAAAAAAGTAAATCCAAACTTGTTAAAACTAGGCTCCCAGCCCAGTTCACAACACAGCTGTCAATAACAGACTATACTATGAGGACAGGAGATGGCAAACCCAGCACTTATCTCTCAGCCTTTGAGATACAAGAGGGAGCTTACAGCACATCAGAGCATAACTCTTGAAATAATCATGTATTTTTAGGGAAAAAATCCACCTCTTACACAATATTCTCACATATGTGTGACAAACAAGATGAATAAAATTAACAGTACCAAATACACACTGAAAATTCAGTCTACGTTTCTGTTTGCAAACAAAACCCATCATGTCACTATTCAAACTAGCCCATCCATTTTCCCCCCAAAGAAGTAATTTGAACTTATTTCAATGGTTGGTTTTAGCTGGTTTTATCTACAAAGATTTTTGGCTTGAATAATAACACTATTCAAAATGGTAAACCACTACACCAATGATTTTTTTTTTAAAGGTAAGCACTTCTCTTACCTTCTTCATTACTTTACCTTGCCCTTTCAGAAAAAGGCAAGGATGGTTTGCAACTTTTTAATCATGTGCCTATGCTACGTGTGTGTTAACACTAAGGCAAGCCATGTTTTCTGTAGCATTTGCTGGGAATTTGATTCCTTCCCTGGCAAGTTCTTTGATTCTCTGCTACGTGTTTACACCAAGAACTTGGGGGTTTTGCTTTTCAGAGGGTTGGGGGGCAGGCTTTTTGGTGTGGTTTTTGGGTGTTGGTTTTGATGTGGGTTTTTTTTATGAAATGTAGTGTTATTACACAATTATACTAATCAGGAGAGCCATGTGTTAAGAGAAAGTTCAGAACAATTGTAATTATATAGAGAAAACTGGGGTTTGTTGTGCTTACACTACCTACACCTTCCAAGAGGTCTTTCCTGCAAACAGACCTCTCTGTGCTTCAGGAAGCCCTGAGTGTCTGCAAGCTCAGCTGCTCTAAGTGAGAGACCATCAGCCACCAAAATACTTCAGAGCTGTCCTTAATGACTCAAAAAATAACTTGTAAGGGGTTGAGGTAAGCTTGTCAGATACTTTAGAACTGTTTGTCTTACCTGTTTAATTATGTTCTTTGCAGTATTGATCATTTCATCTCCATATATTTCATAAAAATTTAGCTTCCTTTGTTTTAAAAGTCCAAATACTAGAGATACGAGTCTCTCCTATCAAGAAAAAAGAAAATTAAAAAAAAAAACAACACACGTGAAAAATATCAAGGTGGAGACAAGAAGCAATTTTAAGAAACTGCACGGCAGTAAGGAAGTTCATGTATCAGACACACAGTGAACAGCACCCAGATCAGTCCAGGGCCTCCAGACCAACTCCTTGCTTTACCCATACAAAGTCCCCTGTGGCAATACCAGCTGAGTCCCTTCCTCCCACCCTCTTTCCTGCCTGTTCCTTATTTGGGTTCATTCACTAGGGCTTAAAAATGTGGATATTTCTAATGATGAGTGAGTTTCCTTTACCCTGAGGAAGACTGACACTAAATACAGCCCAAGTGAGAGGCTGGCACATTGCAGCAGAGAGGGGGGGGGAGAAAATATAGGGCAAAAGGAGTAGTATTTCAGTGCTATTGCCAACTCCTACATTTCATGAAACCCGTGGAAGAAACAAGACTGAAGAGTTCATAGGGTCTAGCAATTACTGAAGAACAGTACAGGCAAAATCCAGGAAAATCTTTTCCAGGCTACAAAGCAATCACAACAGCTTAATCTTCATCTGTTTATGATTTTCAGAGGAATGAGGAATATATATATATATATATATACTGTGAATGAAGCACGTATTCAGGGCAACCATATGCTTGATGTAAGCACCCATAAAAGCATAGGGAGACAGAATGAGAACAACATGCAAATATCAGCTTTCATTGCAAAGCTGAAATTTTACAGCCAAGTCCATGAGAGTCCATGTTCTTTTCCACTTACATGCTGAGGTTCATGAAGTGAACTCAGTATACATTTAATCAGAGAAAAGTGAACTGATTAGTTTGAAAAAATAAAGTGGGGTTGGATTGCAGTTTTGAGTTTAATTAGAATTATTTAATTTTACCAAGCACAAAAATAAAGGGGCGGAGGGAGGTTTGGATGAGAAGAGAAATAGTCTGAAATTAAAGTGTTGCTGCTAGAGACCTGAGTGAATTAGCTGGTGCTAATTAAGTATGTTAAGGATGCAAACATATTCATCAGACAATTTATTTCAATAACAGACATACCTCTTCTAGAATTTGGCAATCATCTTCTAGGGGTCTATTTAAATCATTGCGAGCATAAGTTGAAAACTCTGCAATCATCATTTTATCTATCAGCTTTTCCAGTTCACAAAGCTGTGAGCCAAGATGCCTAAGAAAAACAGTCATTGAGATATGAGCTAAATAATCAACCTGAAAATGAATCATTAGTTCACAGTTGAAGAAAATAACCACCCAGCAGGTAATTTCCATGCAATCAATGCTGGCTTAATGGGAGGCTCCAATCTTTCATTCCTCAGAGCAGCTGAAACCATGCATTTTTCAGACACGCTGTCACCTTGTACCAAAACATATGGACTTGAATATTGATGGGGGATAAAAATTTGGAAGTAGGGGTTTTTTTGGAAGGTGCGAAGTACCTCTGCCCAATGAAGTGAACCAGAACTAAGAATACTCAGTGCTTGTCAGTATAAGGGTGTTGAAAAGAAGGAATACTTCTTTTTGCTTGTTGAGTTCCTCAGCTCATCAGTCCACAAGTTCTTCTAATTCAAACATCTGAGTTTTTGATGTGGTCACACATTAAATTCACAAGACTGAGATGCAGTAATAGCATTACATGGCAGGATGGCTTTCAGAGAACACAGAAGAGTTTTTAAATTTGCCATTTTTATGCTACTCTAAATGAAAAACGTTTTTCCGTGTATTGGAGATTTTCAGCTGTATTTTGCAGACTGTTGTCATACAGAACGACAGGGGAATTTCTCACATCAGAAATATCAATCACTCTTTAAAAGTTTTGCAGCTAGAGAAATTTCTTGCAGAGTAAAACTAAAAGTGGGAACTTCAGAGATGTCAAACAATCCAGGCTTTTCAACTTCCACTGACAGCTGGGAACAAATACGTGTAAAAATCAGACTGCTTTTTCTTTAAACAAAACCAACCAAACAAATACACTTTGCCAACAAGTATTAACAGGAGCTATGATATTTTAGATAAATCTGGATATAAAATGGAGAGGAAGAACATGGCTTTAATTCAGTGCTGGTGTAGCTGGACCATTATCTCATGTAGCTCTCTGGTTACTCCTCCCTGCAGAAATCCACCTGGCCAGCACTGAGCTGAAGTCAATGAATATTGTTGGATCTGGAGTTGAGCAGATTAATTCAATTTTTTTTTTTAATTTCAAGATGACCAGAAACGTGCCTGCTTTTGAAATTGTTGTTCAATAATTCATCAGAACGGTCAAATATCTAATACAAGGAAAAATAGCCTCTAGAAAATCCAAGTCAGTTGCATCATGGCCATTTCAGAACAAATACAACAGAAAAGAACTCCCTAAAGATTATTATTTGCTATGTAATAACTGGAGTTGCAAAACTTGCTGCAGGACTAACACCCACAACACAAAGGCTTTGTTCAGGAAAGCATGAAGATACTCTTCTGTACATTACTTCTGTAACTGTGCTTAACTGCAGGAAACACAACTTTGCCCTCTCCAATCCCAGGTATGCAAGTACCCAACTAGAGCTCCCAGGGCCTGCTCTCAGCACTTTGCCCAAGATGTTCTAGTCCCTAACAGCTACAAAAATTTCCCAACCTGAAACATGCAGGAACAAGTCGAACCTTAATTTACATTCCAGCAAAACACCTGGCAATTCTCTCTTAATAGGTCTCAGTCATATGTCAGATCCCTTCAATGAATACTGAATATGACAACCCTAGAATGTAAAATGATGAGTGCAGGGTACATAAATAAGAACTATTTTTACAAGTACCTGGGTTTTACTATGTAAAAAAAACTATAAAAGTGTGGTTTGCCAGCATACCTGTGCAAAAAAAAAATAAAACCATTGTACCTCCATCACCCCAAGGACTGAAAACAATGCAGTAAGTAGCAGGACAGATTTGAAATTTAGTTAACACATTACTTTTGGTAAAATTAAAAAGTAGAACTTGAAAAGGTTAGAGTTCTAAAACTTTAACTGTATCCTAGAGTAGTAGCAACAAGCATACTTACACATATATAATTAAGGATATTAACCTACATTAAAGACACCAAATTATTACTTCACAGAACCATTTAGGTTCCTTCATTTTTTGCTACAACTAGAAACAAACTACATTCTTCTCTGCACATAGTATGGCAAGAGCAAAATTATTGTCTAGGGATGATCTGAGTAGTTTTTTGCTGCTTTATATTGAGTGACTCTGACATGACTCAATTTAAAGCTGTCTGTTCAAAAGCAAATTCTACAAGCTGCCATAACAACACTAAAGCAACAAGCTGTTTGTTTTTTTTTAAAAATCAGATACCAGTTATGTAGGGAAAAAAGATGGCAAGTATTTAAAAAAATGAGATACTGATTTAGAAGTTCATCTCTGCTTAAAATAAACAGGTATTTAACTCACTTGACAACTGCAGCATTCTTGCTCAGAACAGAGCAAGAAGATGCCCTTGGTATATCTTGGGAAAAGCTGAAGTATGGGTGCTTGCCATCAACTGAGATTTTTTTAAAATTCTGCTTACTTTTAAAAACACGACATTTTACTGAGAAGGCTTATCAAGATCTCCATCTTCCCACTGCACATTTCTCCACACAAGCTACATACACAGGCCACTGTGAGATTTGGGAACTGTGCTGGGCTTCTCAACTACTCTTGCACAGCTGGTGGGGCAACTGATTTAAGTTGTCCTTAACTCACCTTCCTGAGCCTTCACTATCCAAAGTAGAAGGAACATTTCCCACTCACATCACTATTTGTGACTCTACCAAAAAAACCCTCAAACAACTAAGCTTTATTCATAGAAATTCTTTATAGACAAGATGAACATCTACCTGCAAGTATGTTCCACATCTGAGGGTAATTTTAAAATAACGGCACATTCTTGGGACATCATGGATGTCAACCACAATGACAACAGAATTGCACTCTGCTGACAGAGCACACAGGTTACTCGGCTGCAAAACACAACTAACTCTGACTGATGTTGTCACAGGGTTGTAGAATACACTGACTATCATCAAGGTCAATACAAGTGTGACTCAGTCACGGTCTGTGCACCATAATCAAGTGGTTGAGAGTTGGAACAGTAAAGAGGACTGAAACTGCACTGAGGTGTCTGAAGGGGGACAATCTACACTTTTCAGGTTGTTTCTGGTTTTTTAGAAAAGCACTAACAGCTTCCAGCAACCTTCACCCCAACAGTTTAGTAGCTCTTTAAGTTTTTTTATTTAATTTTTTTAATGTTTTTTGATACTTTTTCTGAGATCTTTGCCACATAAAATTTGAGTATTTTTCCAAACCAGCTGGAAGGGGTGTTAGAAGAGGAGCTTGACAGAACAGATGGACAAGAGCAGTAACCATATAAATTTCGGAACGTTCCTGTTACAGTTATTGAGCAACAACCATGCTTTTATTATGCAAGCTGTGGACCACCAGGCTGCAGGAACCATGTAACCTCAAAACAAACCACCCCCTCACCCAGCATCAACTTAGAAAACTAAGCATACAGCTCCTCAGCTGGCTGATGCAAGCCTTGAGCTGATTTAATCACACACTACTTCTGCCAACATCACACCTCATTGGCAGCTTTGCATACAACACCTTCAAAAAACTGTCTGTGGTGGTTGTGACAGCTTCTTTTACATCAGCCTAAAGAATTCTACTTATTAATACTTTGCATAGCAGAGA
Organism: Sclerurus mexicanus; assembly: GCA_013396755.1. Lineage (NCBI taxonomy): Eukaryota > Metazoa > Chordata > Aves > Passeriformes > Furnariidae > Sclerurus > Sclerurus mexicanus. Next base: position 567,096 of record VWZF01000486.1, on the reverse strand, counting down.
GGACTTTGCCCCGTGCAGCAGCATCTCCCAGAGGAGTTCTAAGTATCCACTGCTAACAGAATGCATCACGTTCCCATGTTTGGGTAAAAAAAAGCAGCAGCAACAGCAGCCTGGGCAGCACCTCCCCACTGTTTCTTCCCTTTGCAACTTCAGCAGCTCGCAGAACTAGAGAGGAAGCGCTCCTGTCCACAAGAGCGGACATGGCTGAACATATCCCATCTGAGCAGCTGTCAACCTCAGACCACATTTTGAGCCATGGCTTGACAGTTTTGCACTGGCTTTTGCTTGCAAAGCTCCTTCCAGCACAAGCCCAGGCTGGGGCTGACCTATTTGACACAGTCTGTGCATATTCCCTTAACACCACAAGCCCAGGTCAGTCACTAAAGATGCAGGCCTGGAGTCGATTTGTGTATCAAGGAGCCCATCTCTGGGGTGCTGCATCCATGAGGACTGCAGACTCCCATGTGAAAAATACCTCTCAGCTGTGGGCTACAAGCCATGCAAGATGAGAGCCCAGCCACAGCTCTGCTCTCATCCCTGCACCCCTAAAACATCTGTAAACAAGAATGCAATACAAAGCAGCTGGATGTCAAAAGTGCATCCCACTCAGAAAAAAAAACCATCAGGAATTAGTCAACACTACTTATGCCACACTTACATTTTGTACTATGTCCTCTAAGAATGAATGAACAAAGGTAGAACAAGTCCCTTCAGCCAACATAATGTGCTCAACACATTCCAGCTCTACTTGCGTTTTATTTATTTCCTAGATGGTTACCTACCGGAAACTGTGAATACCTTGAAGCTCTTGCTGTAACACCTCCTGCGTTGTTGCTATTAAGTCCAAAGCTCCAACAAACTCAGAGGTGGATAGCAGCAACTGTACTGTGGGCTGTGTTTGGTGTACAGTAGCCATTAACTTCAATTTATTGTACGCTTTTATACAGTTATTTCTGGTGAGTGACAGTCTTAGAACTCGAAGCGATCCTTCACACATTACTTTATCAATTTTAGAGATTTTCTCTCTAAGCAATTTTACAGCCTGGGAGGTTTTCCTGAGGTAGTCCTGCAACTCATGCTGAGAGGTCATTGCATGAAAAAATGCTTCTGAGCGCAGAGAAATCTGATGAGCAATATTGACTTCCACGATGTCCAGATAATGGCTCAGCTAGAAAGAGGAGGGAAGAGGAAAGATTAACACTACTGTTATGACTCAGAAGCTTTATCACCGTGCAAATACACTCTTACAGTGTTTGTCTTACTGTACCACAAGGAAATTTTGCTAATAAAAATTAAATCCCTTTGTCATATTAGCAAGCAAATAACTACCCATTGTGGTATAATGATTTCTTTTTAAAGGAACATGCAATCACTTTGGGAAGGCTGATTTGACGCCTCTCCTGCTTGAAAATAACAAGTTAGAAGAGCAAATAATTCTAAAATACCTGAATTTTTGTACCACACAGTTGCACACCAGCATGTTAGAATATGGACAGTAACCAGGAGACTGCCCTGGCTTGCAAGCAACTGTATACACATGCAAATATTCTGTGTATAATTTGTGTTACTGAGGCTGCTAAAGGTGCACCTGACTATACTTGATGACACACCCTTGGAATGGCTCTGCTTATTTAAAAAGCTGCATTACCCTCTTTATAGAAAAACCTCCAGAATACCGCTGGCTGCAGTTGCTTTTTGCCAATCAGCTGGAGTTACTACTAAGTGTATTTCCTGTGGGATTCCAAGGGACAGATTATACCTACATGTTCAGAACCTGAAATTCCAATTCTCTATGTCGAACAGTTACCAGACCACTGAGTTGGCCTGATTATTTGACCTGTAAAAGTTGTGTGTTCTGGCTTATGCTGAATATGCAAACTCAAAGGACTGAGGCATTAGTATGCTCATCTGAATGCTAATACTCAAATGACCTGGTTTCTAAGACATGCCAAGCATTCAAACCTCATGCTGAATTTCAAAAGGCCCATCCAGAGATGGAAAGGAAGTCAGCTGGAGAACTTTTCCTTCTTAACAGTTATTTTCACCTATTTTCTAAGGATATACTAGGGATTCATACAATATGCAAACCCATCTTTTTTGGTTCATACATTTAATCAAAAGCATCCTCCACCAACCAGCTGTGACACATGTAGCCACAGGAACAGCCGAGACAGACTGTGACACAGGGATCAGAGAAAGGGCCATTACAAACATTTATTTATGTGATTGTACCAACCAGACGCCCCAGGTCCCTTCACTGTGCTAAATGAGGTTGAACAAACAGAACAAAATGATAGTACCTGCCTCAAAGGGCTTACAGTCCCAGTGTAGGGCAACACATGGAGGGAAGCAAGGAAGAGAAAAATATTATGGAGAAATTGTTCAAGTAGATCAGCAGCAGTCCAAAAGCACTAATAGCTTAAGTAAGTGTGCTTAAGGCAGGGTTTTCAAAATCCTGTTGAAAAATGGTGCCTGGAGCTAAGGACAATTATGGCAGCAGGGTGCATATTTACATGTGGTAAGTGTAAACCTCATGCAGTTCAGAGTCTTTAAAAAGTAAAACAAAAAATTTGGGCTCATTTTAGTAATATGAAGCAGTCTAACAGTTTGCTAGGCATGTGGCTTTGGAAGCAATAGAACAGTTTTGTGCTATTCAGATATTTGTGTCACCTCTCAAAGCAGTTTTGCTCATGGCTATTTCAAAGCCTTTCATTCACTCCTCTGCATCAGAGAGGGCTCTGGGTCTCCTTCATTCAGAGCCCTTCTTGAGTTTCCATCCTGCTGCTGCCAGGGACACTTTGGAACTTTAAAACACATTCCAAACACTGCTTTTTCATCTTCAGATTGCAACTGCCTCAAGAAACTGTAAAGTGTTCCTCCAGCTTTAGGTGTGGAGGTCAACCTGATGAACGATCGAGTTGGCCTCCACCAGAGACTGTCTCTTCCTCCTGACCTGGCAGGAAAGCAGGAAGATTGACTCCTGGAAAGTTGGAAACACTTTCCAGAGAATCTGTTGTTATTTTATCTCAACATACCACACTAGTTTCCATTTTTTTCCCTAGCTCCCAAACGCTTTGGAAGATTAAACAAAAGGGAAAATTAAATTTAGAAAACAGACTCTAAAATTACGCAGATTTTCTAAAGGCATTTTATGGGTAATTGTACCATAAAGATGATTCATTATGAGATTTTCTACAGTATGACTACATAACTAACTAACAAAAAAAAAAAAGACCAAGTAAAGACTTCTGTTTCCAACATGAAAGAAAAAGCTTTGCTTTCATGCTCTCCTCTGTGAAATGCAAAAATGGATCAGTGCAGATGCCATGACAACAAAAGTAAGAGGAATCTCCTAAAATACAAACCCTACAGAATTTAGTATTGCTTTTAGCATAGAAACCACAGTGCCTTGAATCTGGAATCTTTCCTGAGATGTGAGAAAACAACAGCCTTGCACAGTGTACAACCTCTAGCTTTCCCTTATCATGGCACTACTCTTCCTCCCTAAAAAACTGCTCCACATCTCTGAAGTTCTCAACATATACCTGCTTCACTAAGTTTCAGCCATCATGAAGAGCCATCTATTACATTGTACACAGATTTTTTTTTCCAGATTTGATAGATTCATCAGGAAAAAACACTTCTCTTTCACTAAGATGCTCCTTTACTAACAATGTGCAGCCTGATGTAAAATGAGAGATAGCAAAGCCCACAAGAGTGGTGTCTCAACAGTACACAACAGCAGCAATGGAGTTTCCTTGTAGTAACTAACAGCTGCAGTGGATAACATTGTGTACCTTTTCTTGAAGTAACTTGGAAGAAGCTGCATCACGATTTCCTTTCCCACCAGCAGTACTAAAATGAGACCATGGTAAAACGGTATTAAATGTTAAGGAATCTTCCAAGGCAAAATCTGGTTTCATAAAAATCTGAAATAGAAAAACAAAAGAAATAAATGTGCCTCACTCACCCCTACATTTTTTGCCCCAGTTAAACACACTTCCTGTCTCATTACCTTATTTATTTCAAATGCCAAATTTTCAATTATCCAAACAAACAAATTCATTCCAGACCTTACAAACAAGTCACTTCACACTTTAAAAGCTTGTGTGATCTGACAAAATCTTATCTTCCTAAAAGTGGAAGGCAGAGCTCCAAAATTACATGAGTATTCAAGCGCCCAAGATGATCTAAACATTCTGAGTGTGCAAATGTACATGGCATTAAAGTGCAGGTGGGATCCTCTAGAGAAAGTGAGCTAATCTCCTTCACTAACATGGGCATCCTGCTCCTGATCTGCTCATTTCTGGGGCCACAGCTTCTACCAGACTGAGCCAGCTGTCAGGGTACAGTGAGTGCTGCCAGGATGGAGCAGAGCTTCAAGCAGGATGCAGCAAATGTGCTCAGGAAGAGTCAGTAACATATAATATTAACTATATGTTTTGGGGAACTACTGATCTAAAATTCTCTCTGATAACATTATTGACACTTGACAAAACTGGTACAAACCCTGAGCTTCCAGGTAGACAGTAAAACCCATTTCCCTGTATTTATGAAGTGTAATTTTAAAAGGTTCAGCATGGACTACAGCATAACACCACACTCAAGGATTCTTGTTTCCTGGACTTTAAACATTGTAGTGACAGCTATTCAAGTCACAGCCCGCAAGACTGGCACAGAGGTGCTGACCCACATTAACACTCTGACTACGTAACGTACCTAGAAAAAATTATTCAGACTAAAACGGAATCTGGAGTTGTGTCTTTTGTCAACCCAAGACAAAAAAAATCACATCATATACAATGCATGCATATATGCAAGAGAGCTTTGATCAAGGATTCAAGGAGTTACACCTTCTATTGAATCCTTCAGTTTCCCTTTCCTCCTAGAGTGGCTAACTTTGCTCAGCACCAAGGTTTTATCTTTTAAAGATGAAAACGTAATGGTATTTTTATTCTATTTAAGCACAAAATCAAGACCATGGGAAACTACAAGAAAAAAAAAGACTGACAAACCATTCTTAGTCTTTTTAAATTCTGAGCACTGCAGATCCTCTTGAGAATCAACCCAAGTAATCAGCGAGGACAAAATTTCTACAGAGGACATGCATATATTCAACACTTCATGCGAGCAAACCTTACAAAAGCTTAGCGTGCACAGAAGCCGTACCTTAGGTACTTGTTCCAGATCTGTCCTGGATTTATCTAAAATTAAACCAAAAACAAGTAGTCATTCATGAGCAAACAATGGAAAACAATTCCCTTGAACAAGAGAATTCTATGAGGAAGTTTTCAAGACAATGATGTCATGTTCCTCACAGAGTGGGAACAGGGTTATAAATTGAAATGAAACATTCTGACAGAACATGAGGAGAACTTTTTCCACCACGAGGACAATCAAGCGTTAGAGCAGGCTGCCCAGAAGAGTACTTCCATCCTTGGAGATTTTCTTGATAAAGCTTTGAATGGCTTGGCCTGACTTCACAGCTGAACTGGCTTTGAGATGGCAGTTGCAGTAAAGACCTTCTAAAGTCCCTTGCAAACTGAAATACTCTGATTCTTTGAAAAGCACTTCTGTCCTTTGTAGTTCAGGTCTCATGCTCAGAGTACTCAAAGGTGCTTGCACTGGGCTGATCTGACAGTGACAATGTTAGTTGTACAGAGCAATCCACTTTGCACTTCACATTCATTAATGCAAGGGCCAGTAAAAGGTCCTTTAACATCACTCCAGTTTCAATGCTCCAGACTGAAGCTGCCCATATAAGCACTTTTGCACAGTACTTGGAGACTGGATGCACAAAGACTGGCAAGAAGTATCAACAAGGACTCAGGACAGAGTCCCAAGCACACTGAGCAGGCAGCACAGCAGCTGTACTTCCCATGGAGTAAGCTGACCTGATAACTGCAGAGGGTGAAGGAGCTGCATCATTATACGTCAGCAGAACTTGAAGAAAAGGCAAATTCAGACTCTTGAGGTTCATCCAAAATCCCCTTCTCCTCCCTTATTCATTAACTTAGTGTGCATGATGAAGAGAGGGGCACATCGGAGGACAAAAGAGTTGAGGAATTCAAAAGCAACAAGCCCATATCTCTCCTGGATGGTCTGCTCTTCCCTGACAAACATGGTAAATGCTGCCTCAGCATCACCTCCTACATGGCTCTCACCTCTTTGTTTTTTACTTGATTTGTTTCTCACTTAATTTGTACTGAAATATAAAAGACAACCTAGGAATCATCCTGCTGCCCTTAAACTTTGGCAGACCAATTCTTATGGAAGTGAAAGGCCGAGTCTTGTGGGCTGGAGTTAGAGGAAGACAGGAAATGCTAACAGCAGAAGTGACAGAAAATCATGAGTTTCACTTAACCAAATGATGCTTCTAGAAGGAACTGTCCAGCTACCCAAGGAGCCCCCAGATAATCTGGTGACACAGTAATTTTCTCTTTTTAAAAATAAAGGGCTCAGACTCTTTGAAATGGATTAAGACTGAAGAAGGAACTTTTATTCTGCAGTATGAGCCACAGACAGATTAATTCAGGAGCAGTTATTCCAAAATAACACCCATGCAGAAAAATCCCTACAGAAGGGCTTCCTTTTGCACAGAAAAGGAGGAAGAAAGTCAGTTGAAAGAACTTGATCAAAAATAAACTACTGAATCCTTTTTGCTGCATTACCTGTAGACATTTATATAGATAAGCCTCATAAAAGACGGATTGGTAAATGAACCCTTTTATGCTAACATTTTTGAGAAAGTAAATTAAAATAAATATAAAAAACTTTCTCCAAGTTATGAAGTGGGTCTTTTCCTTTTGCTCATCTTTTCTTTTTCATTTTGCCTCTCACTCTCCTTTGTCCAGTTTAACATTAGCTGACCTATTTCCATAAAAATCTTGAAATTCAGCCTCACTACAGCTGCCCAGTTCTGAGCTCCCCAGTACAAGACACACCTAGACACTGGAGTGAACCCTGTGAAGAGTCACAAAGATGACTAAGAGACAAGAAGGACAGGCTGAGAGAGCTGAGACTGTTTAGACTGAAAAAACTCGGGGGAGATCTTATTAATGGGTTTAAAGATCTGATGAGAGGGTGTAAAGACAATAAAGTATTTTTTTTCTCAGTGGTGCCCAGTGCCAGGACAGAGGGCAATGGGCAGAAACTGATACATGAAAAGTTCCATCTAAACATAAGGAAATACTTTTACTGTGAGGGTGGTCAAAGACCAAAACAGATTGTTCAGACAGATTGTGTAATCTTCACCTCTGGATAAATTCAAAACCTAACAGGACACTGTCCTCCCTTTGGTGACTCTGCTTGAGCAGATAGTTTGGACTGGACCATCTTGAGATGTCACTTTGCACCTCAGCCCCTCCGTGATCCTCAAGGCAGGGACACAGGAACGGCCCTGCACTGCTGTTCTCCACTGCAAACACAACAGCTGCTACAAATTTGATGCAACAGTTTCAACGGATGTTAAAATAAAAAGTAGCTAAAGAAAACACTGCCAGGGACACAATGACCTGCCATGAATGCAAACATGCCAAGAAAGAGTTTCCAAGCAGGTATCACAAGCATTTTGACCTATAAAATACCAGCAGTGTTCATGAATAATTCTAGTCAACCATGTTTGAGTTTTCAATTATTGTCACAATCATCATCAGCTATTATTGCACACAAAACCCTTGAGCAAGTAACAGAGATGATCAGTATGTTATAGAATCAATAATAAATAACATTCACAATTGATGATATAACATACTGATACAAAAAGACACTACTTTTTAATGGCTAAAGGAAGGCTCTGACTGTACCGTGTGTGTGTAATAGAGTCCTGTCGAAGGTATCTTTAGGAGTACAAATATTCTTGCATCTTTCATGAACCTTCTCTCTCTGGAAAAGAGAAAATAAAGAATGATTCTGAGGCTTAAAAACCAGAATTTACAACTGCATTATGCCAAGTAATTCCAGTAAGTTCATAACAGTAGTTTCTTCCTCTTACAAGCTCAGTTTGTCCAGGTGAAAGGCACCAAAAATTTCAACCTATAGTAGATAGGTTGGTTTTTTCCTGCATCTTTACATCTCAAAAGAAAATGAACACGGAAGTTATTGAAGAGGTGTAATAACTTCTCCACATAATGATATATAACCACAGATCAACTATAATTATATATACAGTCATTTGATGTCTAATCCAGAAATCACACTAACACACAGTGAATGTTTTTCATTGCTAAATTGGATCAAAGTAGAAATTGCTTCTCCTATCTTATTAATGAGTACCTTGCTGAAACCACATATCTTGATTCATCATGCTGAGCTTCAAATTTTATACAACACCAGAGACCATAGCGGTGAGAAATTACATTTCTAAAGAACACCAATGTTAACTAGATTTCTGCTAGAAGCTGCATCACAGGTCAGCTCCCTGTTTTCAAAATCTTCTTTCATTTAGCAGTCACTGCATGAAGTATTCATTTTAAAGGACAAAATCGTACACATTTTACAGGTTGAATATGTGAATTAATGTCAGCAATATTTCAGTTGTAGTTCAGTTATGGACAATTCACTTCCACAGTCTTTACAATTACACAAGTAACACTTCCTGCAGCTAATTCTGAACCAGCAAAAAAATAAGGAAGTTACAAACCAAGGAAGCAGAAAACAGTGGGAGACTTCTACATGTTCTTTCAGGTAAGAAGAAAAATAAAAGAATGCTACATACTTACTGACACCTGTATTTTAAGAGTTTGTAGAAGTCTCCTACTGGTCCTGGTGTCCTTAGATGTAGCTTAAACCTTCCTGTTATAAAAGAAATCATCGAGATAATAGGCCTATTTATAGTTCAAGAACTTCATGTATAAATGTTCAAATGTTTAGACTGAAGACTCTTAAAAAGTATCTCCAACCCTTGCAGCATGTAGTCATTTGATCCAAAGGTTTGAGAATGCTATGCTGCACTGCAGAGCCCAACCATTAAACAATCCTTACAGGAAAAAAGGATTCATAATCATAAATACAGTCATATTCATAAATCATAAATATGAACTGTAAGCCCTGGTGCAGAGCTCAGTATTCAGAGATGGAAATAAAAAAAAAAAAAAAAATTGCCTCAGGACAATTCAGACAGCATTTTCCACCAAGATTATAGAACAAGAAATATCTAATGAAGACTCAATAAACACTGAAAAGCAAATTAATTACCAGTTAGCTGTATGATGGACTACTAGCAGGGACAATATAATTAGAAGAAGGATATCCTTCTGGTTCCTAGCACTATGGGCATCTAACTGGGCATTCTTACCGGAGCGATTTCCTGTTGGTATAATGCAAAATGTTCCTTGGTGATCTGTGGGAGGTAGAATGAAGGCGTGACTTCAGTGTCCACAAAGTCCACTCCCCATGTTTTTGTAAAGAAATCAGATTCCCTTTTTGCTAACCTAGGATCATTTAGCACGGCTGGGAGATTGACTTTGGAATGATAAATAGTCCATCTTTGCTGATCCACAACTAGAGATGGGCTGTCACATAAGTTACTGGGATCGCCTGCAGCACAAAAGACAACACAGTTTGTTAAGGTGAGAAACAAAGCTGTAGTTTTTGCTAAAATGTGGTTCTTCAACAAACCATGTTTTCCCAATTACATATGGAATTAGAATTATCTATGCAAAAGACAGATGATCTTTTCCTGCTGCAACTCTTCAACTTGCACTTCTATCAGATTAACCAACACAAGTTTTCAACACAGTATTGGTGTATTGACACTCATTAAATATATTTAGCTCAACAACATTAGCTTCTACTGAAAAGAAAAGAATTCCAACCACAAAGAGATTTCTAATAATCTGCACCTGCTCAGAATGACAGCTGAAATTCATTAGCATTATGTATCACAATTCTTAAGATCCCGCCCTACCTATTTATTTTTATAAACTAAGCTTTAGTGCACCATAGCAGGTGGAACTGTGACCAAAACCTGGTTTTATGACACCACCAGAGACTTTTAACAGTACTATAAACAGGTCTCTTGCTTCCTAGTGCAGAAGAGCTGGGATGTTTCCTAGAAGTAATGCAGTCAGACTCCAAACCTGACAGATTATAACCCCTTCTCTAATGGAGGATGGATCATAGCTGCAATGGGGAATCACACAAGCAAAATCCCATCTATAATGGAGACATCTTAAACCAAGCTGCAAATAGGAAGTCTCTCCTATTGCTCCAAAGGGACACTGGGTGGTATGAAGCAGAAGTACAGCACACTTGGAGTCAGATTATGGCTCAGTATGCTACACCCACTATGAGAAACACTGACTGAAAAACTGCAAAGAGTTTAGCAAATTTCACTGCATTCTCAGTCTCCCTGTACACCAACATTACCTGTGGGTTCCTTGGGACACACATCAGGCAGTGACTGCACAGGGCGAAAGCATTTCGTGGCATCCATTTCTTTTTTAAAGAAAGCATCACTGCTGTTTGACTGAGGCACTGGTGAAGAACTGTGGCTTGATGCCATTGCATAAAATCACCACTTGATAAAAGCTAAATAGGAAACAATAAACGTCAAGGCTTTAATAAAGCTCTGGTGACACATTGTAGCAAAACAATGACTCTCCAGTATTTTTTTAACAGCAATACTTCAGCTGACACATTTCAACAACACCACCAGAAAGTTTATTTTAAACACAAAAATAAAAGGCAGAATGTAACTTTATACTCTGTTCCTCCCACATCTCTAGGTTTGGAGGATAGCTTGTTCTTGTGCACAGCATCAATAAAATGTTACATTAAAAAAAAGTCTTTCAGGCACTTGCTTTCCTGCCACAGTTATTGCAGCCGTAGTATTCACACATTAGAATTTCCTCTCAAATACCAGGAAACTTGGAACTTGAATCAGGAAAATTGACAACCCAACTTTTCATGGCTGCTTAGTAAACTACAGCTTATTTCACCATAAAAAGTATTTGCACAGAGGAGACAATTAAAACATAGATCAAAAAGCTCCAGAGTAAGGAAAGTCCCACTAATTTGCTGTTCAATTTTAAGCTCCCAAACAGCCTTAAAAATTCTACACCAGGGCTGAACTTAATGAGTTCTTTCCATCTGTAAACAAAAATGCATTTCCATCAAAGTATCAGTCAGTAGCAAACTGCAGAACTATTAGAGGTTTGAGAGTTTTAATAAACTCTCAGACAAAGATGTTTATTAAAACATGCCCATAATGTGCAGCTCAAAGACTGCCTGTTCAAAGGGACTGATCTGGATCCTTGTCTTTAAGGAGAAATTAAACGCATCTAGCAAGAACTTAGCATTTAACTATCAACCCTTAATGGACACCTAAATTACTTATTACCCTGTGAAGGAGCACAAAAAGATAAAAGGCCTATTTTATCTTCAATCACTGAAGCAGGCACCAAGGGATGACTGCATGTCACCCTGTCAGCTTCTAACAGCGCCACACACATTACAGCAAATCGCATTTGGAAAAGAAAGAAAAAAAGTTCTAGTTCTAAACGAGGTTGAAAGTGACCTCCTTCTAAGGATGAATTAAGATATGTACAGCCATAACAGAGCACCCCAGTGAAGAGGTCCATAGTAAGAGAAACTTACTAGTCAACACAGAGAAGAGGAACAGAAAATCAGGCAGAGAAAAAAAATCTTTCCAGACATCTGACAGATCTTCCTTAAATATCATAAAGCATACATCTCTTTCCTCAAAAAAGCCCCCAAACTCCCTTTTTCTCTACTACTTCTATTGCACGTTCATATTTTTATGTTCTTCCCTTGACATTTCCCACATAACTTCTTTCCTCATGAAGCTCTTCCCTGATGTTTTGGGGTGGTTGTGTGAAAAATCTAGCATATTATGACAAGACACTATAATTTTAGCATTCTTAAAAAACACATCCAGTGCTATGTTGCAATGACCAAGTCTCCTAAAGGCATACAGTAAATTTATCTGCACTTGGAACTGCTTCAAAGTGCTGTATTTGCAGTTTTTCTCCTGTAAAAGCCTCTGTAATATGAGACACAGTCTGCTCTAGCCAGATGTGTGAGCAACTAGGGCAATTTGTAGAAAGCACTGAAATCTTGTACTCTTGCTAGCAACTCTTTCATTAAGCCTTTCTCTTTTCCCCACAACAAAGTACCACCTAAAAGGATTGTCTAGGACTTGCAGTGTCTCGAGTACATAAATCTCAGTGGAGAAAACGCTAACTGTACTATGCTAGTCAAAGATTTAAAATTAATTTAAAACACAGATTAAGACTGAAGTCTAGCTCAATACTTCAGCTTTTCAAAAACAAACTATACCTACTCTTGCACAGGTATTTTTATTACTTATCACCATAAAACATTCACTGACAAGTCTTAAAATAGAATGAAAAGAATACAATAAAATACCAGTGCAAGCAGTAACCTTCATGCTACCGAGTGGATTTCAACAAGATATAAGGCTTCACAGGCAGAGGCCTTCTTAAGTGGCACGCAATCTGATGCTGTACTAAATTATTCATAGTTAACAGCTATTCTAGTATTCTCATAAGTCAGGACCTTATGGATAATTAACCTCTATGAACTGCCACATCTGCACAGGAATAAACCCACCTATACTGCCCCAAACCAGACATTCCTCAAAATGCAGTCCTTAAATTAGGCAAAGAAGTGTAACTTCAGAGAGAGAAAGCAAGCTGGACAATAATACCTGAATTAAATTACAAAGGAATATGTGCCGAGTCCATATGAAGACAAAAATCCTGCCCTACACCCGAGCCCTTCTCTGTCCACTAACTTTGCCCACAACTGAAAAAACTTCATTTGTTCACCAACAGAACAGCAGTTCCTCATGCTCCACTACAGAACATTTTATAGACAAACGAATCTATAACCAGCCTCCTGAATAAACATTTTAAAATATGCAATAATATATAAATTTGCTGATTCAAACATACTAAAAAAAAAAAAAGAAACTCTCTGTTAACACAGAACAAAACTGCTGCAAAATATTTTAAGTCATCCAACTTTCAAGGCAAGTGAAAGGCAGGTAAATGCAGTTAACTGCACCAACTGTGCACAATGAGTTATGAAATGGTGCGTCCCCTGAGTCTCTTACTTAGAAGAACATATGGCCACAGTAAGAATATGCAACTGTGTAACTTCATGACATCAGTATATAAATTATATACTATTAAAATGTGTTAGATCAACTGCATTCTCTCCAGTAAACACCATAAGTTACTCACATTTCGTCTAGCAAAATGTATTAAAGTAATGAAAATTAAAAAAACCCCCAAACTTTAGAGGTTAGATAAGAGGAATGATGGAGCCTGGAGCCCAGAGTTATGCCTTCAATTGCAACATGCCTTCAATATATTACATTTATTTTCAACACACTGTATTAATTTCCTAAGTTAAAAAAATTATATTAAATTACGCTGTCATTGCAATGACTTAATATCACTGAAGTTAAACGAAGTCGGCCATGGCAGCAATGAAAATAGCTTTGATGAGATGAATTTACAGTCCTCTTACAGTCTGAACAGATGAAGGGTAATATTTCATCTTACAGCCTCCTCTTTAAAAATGTTGTTCAATAATGTGCTCAGCAACTACGACGTGACAGAGCTGCACAACACACAGCATGGAACAAAACTACCGTGATGACAAAAGTAATAACCACATGCTTGGGTACTGTGCAGTCAGCAGAACAGAAGATCTGTGCACTTAGTAATGTATTAATCACATGAACCTTAAGAAGTTATTTCTGTGATGACTACACTGTGACTCTGGAGTTTCACACCCGAGGTTTCGGCTGCTAGAAGAGAACACAACAAACAACAAAGCGTGTTACTCAGGAGTAATTGCACAGGATGGTTGTAACTCTGCAGCATGTGCTTGTTTTTCTAAGTACTTGTACAAAAGTCCTTCGGAAACTGCCTTTCCAGATTCCAAGTGTTATTCACGTGCTTTGTTTTTATGATGGTGAGTCTTCTCTACTGAAACATCCAGTACCATCAGTACATAAACATAGTATTAGAGAGGGTGCAAACTAAATCATGGATACTAACTCATTTTTGGGCAGTTTTCAATTCGCCTTTTCAACCAATTTTCTATTTCCAACTTAAGGGAGCAGCTTTACATAAGTTAGTAATTTTTACGGGGAATTTTCACATGCTCATACTTTGGTTTGTAAAGCTGTAATTTGTATTAACACTACAAATTAGAATTCATTAAGATAGCACAATTCCTGCAAGGTGCCTGAAGTCTCAATTTACGCATTAAATAAACTCATATTTCTCCTTTCTCTGCACTCTCCTTCCCAAATGAAAATAAATCTATAGCCTAGTAGTAATACCTTCAATTGGCAGTTTTGATAAGCTAGCTGGTACTTCAAGGGGTACCCAGGAACATGGAACTTATTAGCTTCAGCCCTTCATACAATTCACAGAACCTGCTCTCCAAACTTTATTTTGGCTTCAAAAACAGTGACAGCTGAGAAGAGACACTAAGTACCCAGGGGAAAGCCCCAGGGTTCCAACTGACCATACAACACTGAGCAAGCTTCCCTTTAAGTATTCCACATTGTCCACTTGGACACCAGCAGGTACTTTTGAAGAGGTACACTCTGCATCCCAAATGTAAGGCAGGGGAAGTTTCTTTGTGAACACAAATGGCATGTGAAATTCCCTGCTGCTCTTCATGGCTTTCACAACCACAGAGTGAAATGAAAATATTTCAAGTGCTGTTCTGGTTACCCAAAACCCTTTGGAACAGAAAACCATCAGAAGCTACTCACAAGTCAAGCTACAGCAAAATATTTCACCATTTCTAGAAGACATGATAAATACCAAAGACACTTATTAAGGAAAAGTATACCCGAAACATAACTTAAGGAGCAAAAGGCACAAGGGATTCCTTCCAGGACCTCAACAGCCAACAGCATGTTGTTATTGATCTAATGTATTTACTCTATCCTCAAGAGTTTAGCTTTCCCTATCTATTATCATAAAGCTCTTTCTGCTAAATCAGCAGGATTTAACCCTGTAACAGGGAAACCATGGTACGAGCAAAGTACACAGCACCTTTGTGAGACAATGTGAACCAGACTGCACGAACGCAAGCTTTCAATTTTTTTTCAACCAGCTAATTCCTCAGGCTAAAATTTCCACGCTTGTCCCTGGTGCCCTGAGACAGACAACCCTATTTCAGTGGGGGAGCTGAGAAGATTAGCTTGGAGCAGAAATGTTGAAGCAGTTTCAGAAAATGAGCTGCAGAAGCTGTTCTGCTAACCCAAGCTCTTTCTGAACAACTCCTTCCACCCTGGGGTTTCAGAGTAGGAAGCAGATGACTGTCAGGAGGATGATGAGGCCAGAGTCAGAGGACAGCTGTGACTTGTCCTCATGGCAAGGCATCTACATTGGGGCACACTCCAGCATCAAACTATACAACTTGGAGAGGAGCCTATATCAGCCTGGCCTTTCTGAAAGCCTAATAAATATACATACATTTGTATTCATCAACACACGTGTATTTCAATGCTTTCTGCACAACCCAACAGTATCCCAGATCTTCCATTCTGACACTGAGGGTGCATCTTCACTGCAAAGTTGGCAGGAGTGATGACATCCAGATTAGCCTTGCTGGGAAGAAAGCAACCCAACAAAGAAGCTATGTATGAGTTTTCTGACACATGTGCTGTTACAATCCAGCAGATTCTGTAATTCCTCACACTGTGCTACTTTCCCAGCAAACTGCATAATGGGAACTGTGAAAAAACAAGAGCACTTGAATAGCTTAAAGAGTTATGCCACCACCCTACCCTTAAATTGTCTCTTTCATAAGGCAATCTCAAAATGCTCTCCTCAAACTGGGAAACAGGCAAGAAAGAACAGTAATCTGACTCCAAGAGAAAGAACAAGACAGCTGCATCCTCACTGCAAAGCAGCATGGGTAGACTACAAGGCCAGGATAAAACAACATCTGACTTTCATATTATTGTGTTTGGTATTTTGTTTCTTTTACTCTCCCCAGCTGAAGATACCACAACAGTAGATTAAAAAAAACAAACAAAACAACAAACCCAAACTAAAAAAAGCTTTAGTTGAGCTTCGCTTCTTTAAACACTTCTTTAAAACCTCTGGAAAAAATTATCCAAGAATGTCCAATCACTGAATAATGTGTTTTACTTAGAATAACACAACAATGTAAACATTTTCTCAAAAAGTGGATATCAATTACCTCCTTTATAGACAAACTATCTGAAAAGTAATATTTCACTTTTGTTCAGGTACTGAATAAAACAACTACATGAAACATCTGTGATGTACCCACTGTACCAAATGCACCTCCTCTCATCTGGAAACCTGACTTCCCAATGCTGAACACTAATTTGAAATTGGAAGGCAGATTCCTTGCTGGAGGAACAGACCTTTCTACAGCTATTTAGGTCATTATGCACCAAGTTCTTCTGTGCCAGGGGTGTTAGAATCATTAAGAAACAATCAGCAAAGCAGTAAAAATATATGTCAGAAAAGGCCTTGTGGTTAGTTGCCCACACTATCATACAAGATGAGAGTGAAATCATTCTGTACTCATTTTTTTCAGGCATCAGCATTACAGTATGCATTATCCCTCTGAAAAATGGTGAAATATGAGCACCTTCTACAGCTCCATAGAGGGCCACGCAGCTGAACAAAGACCAAGGAGCCCCCGCAGGCATTCCAGCTACAAGTCTGTCAAAGGCAGACTGCAGAGCAATGATGTGTGGAGGAAAGGCAGAAGAACTGCACCAGCCCCAGCAAAAATCCCAACACTGAGCTCCTGACTTTACAAAAGGAGTCTGACAGAAGCTCATGGCAATTTGTAACAACAGTAAGTTTCTCTGCACAGCCTCTCTGCTTGCTGTCTTCAGCAGGGTTAGGCTCCATTTGCTCATCTGAAATGAATTTTATAAAAATTTGAATTGTCATGAGAAGCGTGTCTTTCCAAAGCCTTACCAAATTGCAAGTAGCTATGAAGAAACCACATTAAAATACTTAATAGTTTTGACATTATGCATAAAGTTGAGACCAGAGACTATCAAAAAACAGGGCCAGTATACCTCGTATCATGTCTTATTGAGTAGTCTTGACATAAGATGCTGGTTCACTGGCACAAGGCCCTAAGTCACTCTACAGAGCAGGTACTCAGCAAACAAGACCATCCAAACTTTAACTTGGTGAGCAACAGAGCATGCCACCCATGTCTGTTGATAGTTCTCATGGTATTAATACCTGCCCAACAGGAGGTCAAACAAAACTGATCACCTCTATTCACATGACTTCCTTTTTATCCCTCAAATAGCTTCCACTGACACGAATGTAATTCCATAACATAAAAACTGGTATGGTTATGCTACACCTAGAATGCAAAAAAAAAAAAGGCAAATCCTTACACTGCTGCTTACAGCAACTGTGTAACACTGATGGGAACTCCCTGACATATTGCAAAGCACCAGATATGCTATTCCAACTCTAATAACCTATCTTAAACACACTCCCACACACATCCAAAGTGGCTTCTTTTTAATTTAAGAACCAGATTGATAGAGAAAAAGTTGCAGTATTTCAGTTATTACATATGAGTATTTTGGAACATCTGATCAGTAAATTGATCTGTCATTTTTGACTACCAGGGAAATACATTAACAAGTCTTTACCTTCTGAACAGAATACTCAGGGGTTTTTTTTGTTTTTGTTTAAATCTAGCACCAAGATGAAGTGGGTGCAAAAAGTTAAAAATATGAGGAAGACAAATCTTAAATGAGCGAGTAAAGATTTCTTTGGACTTAACCACATGAGGCTCCAGAAACATCCACATTCATGCTCATCCACTTGCCCTTTCTGCTCCATTCATAAAATAAGACTGGGAATAAACAAAGCATAAAAAACCAAACCAAAATAAAACTGAGCCTCCCAGCTGGAAGGATAATATAACGTTTCTGGCCCTTCTCTCTTCTTAAGGGACTCACAGCTCCTTGTTTCCCCAAATGTCTGAAGAAGGAAAGAAGAAGTGGCTTCCACACAGAGTTGCTGTCCCAAAAGAAGAAATAATACATACATGATTCCATTTCCTAACCTCTTCCCACCTAAACTGCCAAAAAGCAAGTATGCAATCTGCTTTCTCCACTCTTTCTAGTGGCTCCTGACACTTTCCAGGAAAACAATATCCTTCTTCAGCCTTGGAAGAGTACATTCCCTTCTCCTCCCATGAAGTGTGTGCTGTCAACAAAGCAAAATTCCAACACACACACCAGATTCCTGCTACAGAGAAAGATGGCACTGAAGACACGGAGACACTCAGATCCCATTATTGGCAAATCAGATGGGAGAGGTAGAGATGCTTCTCAGTGTGCAAACTTCTGACCTCACTGGTGAAGCTGCCCACAAGATGTACAGCTTAAACATTTTGCTTAAACAGCCACGGATCTGTCCATTTTAGGCATGGTTTTCCTACACAGCAGAAGCACCATCCTATGCTCAAAGGATTTGAAGGGAACTGTAGTTTTTACCTATACTACAGTTTGGCCAAGAGTTGCACTGGCTCTCAGACAAAAGTAGTAATTACTGCTGCCACTACAGCAATTAACGTACTGCAGTCAGATTTTTCAGTAAGAGCTTTTTTTCACAGGGTTGCAAAGCAGCTGTGATAGCACAGCTGCACAGAAGTCCATAGTTCTCATTCAGGACTTCATCAGACAGGTAAGACAGTAAAGACACCACCTATGCCTGAAAACTCTCAAAAAACCCACATGTGCAAGTCTGTAGCTCAATAATTATTCTGATGGCCTTTAAAACAGGCAACGCACACGACTGGGATAACTCAATGTCCTGTAATAGAAATCCTAAGTATTTAGAGAGTATAAGAAAAAAAGAGAAGGAAAAGAGAATCAACAGCATATTAAGGCCAAAACTGGACAGTCAGAGAGGGAAAGTTTTTGTTGAGCGTGCAGAAGGTCGGTACTTTACACACACATATGGGTATTTCTTTCAACAGGCCGCCCTGTGTTTGTAAACTTAGAGTAAGGGAAGGCAAGAAATTACATCTGCCCATGCACGCAATTGAGGACCACCTCCGAACCCAGGAGCCATCGCAACCCAAAGCGGCTTTTGGAACCAACAAGCCGCAGGCCAGTCCAGCCCTGCTGCCATGCGCCAGCATTCCACAGCAAAACCCAAAACACTCGCCCCGAGACGTCCAGCTCCCCGCGCTGGCACCACAGCCGGGGGCGGGCCGCACCTTGGGGAGAACACGCCGGGAGGATCTCCGGGAGGCCGCCGTCATATCTGTCCCCGTGGCATCGTCCGGAGCGCCGCCGGGGCCGGGGTACCTGGGGAGGGCAGCGGCCGCGTCAGGCAGGCCCGGGCCCGCACCCACAGCCCCGCACACGCCGCGCCCGCGCCCGCCCCCGGGTTACCATGGAAATCCGCACCGTGGACCCGCAGGGAAGCGGGGGGAAACTGGGAGAAACGAGGGGAAGCGCGGAGAAGCGGGGGGAAGCGGGCAGGGCCCCCCTCCCCGGCCCCNACGGCTGGTAAAACCCCTCACCAGGGATCCACGGCTGGTAAAACCCCTCACCAGGGATCCACGGCTGGTAAAACCCCTCACCAGGGATCCACGGCTGGTAAAACCCCTCACCAGGGATCCACGGCTGGTAAAACCCCTCACCAGGGATCCACGGCTGGTAAAACCCCTCACCAGGGATCCACGGCTGGTAAAACCCCTCACCAGGGATCCACGGCTGGTAAAACCCCTCACCAGGGATCCACGGCTGGTAAAACCCCTCACCAGGGATCCACGGCTGGTAAAACCCCTCACCAGGGATCCACGGCTGGTAAAACCCCTCACCAGGGATCCACGGCTGGTAAAACCCCCCACCCGTGATTCATTGTTGGTGAGGGCCCCACCTGTGAGCCACGGCTGGTGAAACCTCTCACCAGTGATCCACAGCTTGTGAGAGCCCCCACCTGCCATCCACGGCTGCATCGCCATCCCCAGGGTGAAAGAGAGGCTCCACAGGCGCTGCTGCACAGCCAGTCTTGCTCAAGTTTATGTTTATAATTCTTCATCAGGGTGCAGAAGATCCTGAAATACATGGGCATGTTAGGTCCCAGCCTCATGCCTGGCCATGCCTTAGAAAACAATTGAATTCTCGGCCATAGTCCTGTGGCACTCAACCAAACGTAGGGGGGCTCTGATGCATTAATAGCAGCAATTCCAGTTGTGTTAAATGAAAGAAGCGCATGAGCACGTGGCTGTGGGGTGTGTAAATGGATGTATGTGGAAATCGGTGGGTTCACGGCTGGGCTCGTGGCTCACTAATCGTGTTTGTGTCTGCCCCTGTGTTGACACCAGACAGACTGGACTGAGGATGTTGTTTTGCTCCTCTGTGGTTGATGTCGGCAGGTGCTTGTTGGGTACAATGTGTTTTGCAGACTCAACAGGTAGCCCCAAATGAATGTTGTCAAGATCAGGTGCCTGAGAGTCACAGGGACTCCTCGACTTCCTTGGGACATGTGTCTGACCTGACCAGTCCTCACCCTCTAAAAAGATGAGTTTAAAGAGCGGAAAATGTGACACTACCAGGAACAAAAACCAGTTTAATATTACTATTACAGTGTCAGCAGTTATCACCACCACTGCTGCATGTACGTCCTCTAAACCTTTTGTAGACAAGCTTTAGAAAATAAAGATGTACCTTCTCATGCTTCAAAATTCCATCCTTGGCTTTCTAGAGTTATTATCAGCTCAGCACAGCTCAAACGCTGTGTTGGAAGCTGGAACAGCAAAAGAGTAAAAAAAATCAACTATGTTAAATAATAAATGCTTGTTAGGAAGCCAGTGGGAATTTCCCTCCAGCAATCTGCAAACGTCACTCGGAATATTTTCATAGCATGTTTTCCACTACCTGGCAGAAATCTCTTTGTGCCTTACAGCCTCTGCTGTGCTCAGACTGCAGACATGCATTTGACACACTCCTCATGGGCAAAACTCTGTGGTTTGGGTTTTTTTCATCTTTTTTTTCCCCCTAGGGGATCACATTAGTTGTAGTGTGTCTGTCTTCCAATCCCTAAAACATAACATAACAGCAATAGAGTGAGAGATCATGAACATAACATAAAACTGGTCGATCCAGGCTGCAGAAAGACTGAATTTGCAGAACTTAGTCATGTGGATAAAGTCAAGGAAATCGAAGAGGCTGTGGGAGAGAAGGAGTGAGGTGGTGTTAGCCCTGTCCTCACTGTGGTTCTGCTTTATGTCACTGTTGTCCCAGACGAATGTCCTCAGCCATATGGGTTGAGGATAGCATTGGACAGCATTCCTGCCTCCCTGCCTCAGCACTGCTGCCAGCTGGCTGGGGGTATCTCCATGGCTCCTGCAACCACTCTCAAGTGAGTTGGAAAGTTTGGATTTGCTCAAATCGTGTTCCTTGTTTGCTTTCTGTAGTCTGACTTTCTGGAATTGGACCTGGGAGTATCTGCATAACCACTTTCCACTAGCAAAGAGACAGATGGGAGGGGAAGGGAGAGGCAAAAAGAAAGGGAATCCCCAGCAGAGAAGCAGCTGTGAGTGATTATTAAGTCCAGACACTGGTTTTAAAGGGAAAGCCCTTCCCACAGCCTTGGTGGTAAACCAAGTTTCCCCTTTCTAGCCCAATGGGTCAGCCTGAGGCTGAAGGCCAGTCCTGCAGCATGGATACCATTTTCCATGCCTCCCTTGTATGAATCATGGGCTGATCCATTTGCTGCTGCAATGTGCTCGGTCCTGGTCTGAAAACTGAGCCAGAGCCAAGTCCAGCTGTACAGGAGTGACCTCAGAGCTCAGCTGGTGAGGTTCACATCACCGATCTCGAAGCATCTTCGCTGAGCCAGGGAGATACCCTGCAGGGTTCATCTCAGTCGATTGCTCAGAGCAGCTCTAAAAAGAAATTTTGCATCAGTGGCTTAGCATGAAATGACCTTTATGTAGAGCTGCAGGTACTTACATAGATACTTAGCCCTCAAGATGACATTTGCCCAGGAAGCCTTGATCTGGCTGAAAACCTCAGGTCTGTATTTCTCTTGCACTACAGAGGTACATTCAAATTCAGTGATTAATTGTGTCAGAGACACAGGGGAAAACCATACCCTTGAAATGACCTTTTAGCCATGTACCCTCCCATGACCTTTAATATTTTCCAGTTGCAATAAAAAGAGTCTTGTTATCTGCTAACAGAGGGGAAGTAACAAACTGTTTGATTTTCCACCTTATGCTTCATTGATGTTATCGCCAAGCTGAATGTTGTTACTGTTCTGCTGCATTTTATATTAACAGCAAAGCCCTCTGTTCCCATTGGGAAAAACAAACTAGTGCTGCATCACGTTTGTGGATCAGAAGGAAAGGATGACAGCCGTGCAGTTACCTCCTGCTGCTTTTCTGACTGTCACCTTTTGGCTAAACCCCATGGTGGCAGTGACAACGCCAGTCCAGCCTAGAATATCTCCTCCCCTCCAGGCCGTAGGATGCTCAGTGGGTGATTCCTAGGAACTTTGAGAAGAAAGACTGGTGTTTAAAGTATAAAAAAACCTCCCCGAGGCTTATGGAATGGCTGGGCTTGTGAACTGTGGTCTGAATGTGCTGTGGGTAAGAACAGCCGCTGCTTTACCAAGCAGAGTTGGTGAGGAAATTTTGAGTCAGCAAACCATAGTTCAGTTGATGTGTTGTCAGTCTGCCTCTCCAAGTACAGCTTCTGTCCATAAAGTCTGCTTTTATGGTGGCATCCCAGTTATCTCTGCTTGCCACTGATTGCCAAGGGCCACGTCAGCTTTGCAGGACAGCCGTGACTCAGCACTGCCAGCGCCACAGTGCCCGGGTGACAAACCAACAAACACGCCTGGGCATGTGGGACATAGTCCTACAAAGAGTCTCCGAGGGAAAAAGCCCAATCCCAAGTAGTTCTAGCCAGGAAAATTTTTCTACCACTACTTTTTCAGCTATATGAGTTAAATTGGCACACTCTTGCAAAACAACAGAAACATGACAGGGTTTTTTCCTACACTCACACCAGTTCAGGAGTCTTATGCAGAGTCTTCCTGGAAAGGAAATGGGAAACAGTGGGTTTTGTGCTGTGGAAAACAAACACTAAAAAGAACAAAGTAGCTTGATGTTTTCCCAGATACGGGGGAGAGCAAGAGACAATAAAAAGTAAGGAAATGCTCATTACTGCTCAGTGGCAGAACTAGCAGCCAACTATTGTAGAAGCTGGGTTATCTCTGGGAATATCTGGGCTCCTTTCTTGGGATGCTGTCATGTTTTACAGGGTTCTGGTACCTCTAGCTTTCAGAAACGTCCATGGAAAAGCATTGTTCATCTTGTACTGAAAGTAAAAAAATTAGGAAGGTACTGTGATCCATAGGGAATATGAGGGAAAAGAGTGATTAAATGTAATTAGAGGGCAGGTCCCCCAGGAACCCTGAGTGTAGTGGGTAATCTTGTCTCTAAAAGAGCAGCATTAAACAATGATAGGAACAACCAAACTTCGAGGAAAAGCTCTCCTTGGAGGAAGCAAGGGATATAAAAGAAATATGTAAAATAATGAACGCTGCAGAGAAAGCAGATGGAGAGTTTCTGTGCTTCTTGTTGTAAGTGATGTGAAGTGATATTAAGACTGAATTTTTCATGCCAAGAGCAGGGAAGATATTTCCATGCCTTGTGTAAGTGGAGTGTGGTGCTCATGCCACAAGAAACCTTTGAAGGCAGGAGTTTAGGAAAAAGCAGAGTGGGATGGCAGTTTTATAGGGCAACATTACTGGCTCTCAAAATTATCACAGATGACAATTTTGAAAATTATTTTTATAATGTCAACCAAATGCTAACTATTAGAGCTCAGGATCAGGCTTATGTAGAGAAGACATGACTGGCCTACCTCTGCCATCATAAGCCATCATCTGACATGGCTCTTTCTAGGACGCTTTCTTAATAGATTCCATCAACATAAGGACAACCTATAAAACTGCAATGCCAAGTTTCTCCTGTTGCTCCTGAGTGCTCTGGCATGTGTTCCTCCACGTCTGCAGTGGTAGCAGAACTTCTCCTGGCTCTAAGTTGTTCCTCAGCATGTTAGATATGCTGCAGATGTGGCTGCGTTTCACATAGTTTTTTCTTGCTTTTCTCCATCTCCATAAAGAGGCTGCATAAAATTAAAAGCTCTTTCTTCTGTATCTGGAGTGAGCCCAATTTATCACATAGCAGTTTATTCTGATGGAGTGCATTAATACCTGAGTCATCAGGGGCTCTGGCTTTTTTTTATGTCAGCTTTCCAGACTAGCTTTGTTATGTGCAGTGCTCCCTTTGAATCTGGACTCTGCCACCCCAACATTACAAAAGAAGGGATTCTAGTGGGAAGCTTTCAGGAAAGTGTAATGAAAAACAATCTGGTATAAGCAGCACCTCAGGCAAGCAAAAAGCTCTTGTTTCTGAGACTACTTGTGTGTCAAAATGTGCAGTTTCAAAGCGAGTGATGGTGTGGCATGAGAAAAAGAAAAAAGTACAGAAAAAGCAGGCCAAGTTGGTGATGTCTAAAGAAGGTACCAAAGGAGCAGGGCTGGGATCATAGGTATTTTCAGATATAAGAATTTGATTCTAGATACCACAGGGTTCAGTATAGGTTTTAAAGATCAGAGATAAAGGCCTGGAATTATAGATGTTTTGAGACTTTGCTCTGCTCTGGGTTGCAAGATCTGTGGGTAGAGGGTGCAGTCACTGGCCAAGTTCACTCACACACATACCGCCAAGAGCAAAAACACGCTCCTTTCTGCATCTTAAAATTCTACAACCGAGAGGCTGCAGAATGACATGGGTGCCTAGATTAAACAGACGAAGCAGCACCCTGTCCTCTCACTGCAGGCTCACCCAGCCAGCAGCTTCTTGAGTGGTGCCTCAGTCCTCTGTCTTTGACCTTGAATGGAAATTCCAGGGATTAAAGCAGATGGGAATGACAGCGATTATTCTTTTCCTCTAAGGGCATGATAGGTAACAGCCATTATTCCTCACAGGAGAGGAATCTGTGTGGAAAACATCACCAGGTCTTTAAGCATACGGTTTGTCTTTACTTGCCTTGCCTTGCTTCTGCCCTGAGCTCATCACAGCTTCAGCGTGGCCGCTGTGCTTTGATTTAGGTCAAATGCATTTCCAGCAACTGCTTGGCGTGACAGCAGATGGCAGCCTTTCCCCAAACTTCCAGAAATGAAGAGTATCTGGACTGCAGACAATCCGTGTCTCTTCTTGTCACCTGGTGTCTGCTGGCTGCCAGCAGAAGCTTCCGTAGGAACCGAGCAAAGAGAGACTCAGAGAGAGAGAAACTGCACTGAAATCACCTCCTTGCATTTGCAGAGCTTGGCTCCTCACCAGAGGGTGACCAGCTCTTGCACCACCTCTTTGTTCGTCTAGGATGATGTTTCCCTTCCAAGTTATATCAGAGTTCAGCATCAAAGTAATTAAAAATCCATACTAATTCATTTCTTCACCTTGACAACAATGCATAACAGAAAACACATCATTCTTGGTGGGGAGTATGTCAAAATCAAAGTGACATTTTTCAGTGCTTGATGTGCTGCATTAAAAAGCACCTCTGTTAAGAGACCTACGCAGCTGGCTGAATAAACTGTGGTGTGGGTGAGGCCTCAAATTACTTCATCTGCTGGTGACTTTTCAAAAGAGCTCAGATATGCTCTGTGGATTCACCCAGCCCTGAAAAGCAAGGAGAAAAGCGATCAGCACTCTTCTGTCCTGCCTCTTTTTATTCCCTGCTTGCTGAGCCAGAAGAGGAATGCTTACTGGGACAGGGTGTTTTGAGATGAGCAGAGCCAAGCTCTTTCTAATACCTCCTGGATCCCCTGGAAGCATTTTTTATTACCACATGGCAGCTCCCTTGTCCAAACTGTGTTTTTATACCTACTTGACTGATCTTAGTCAGTCTGTTTCACAAGCACAAGAAAGATGCAAAAGATGTCTTCTTCTGGGAGGTTGCTCCTGATGCAAACACAAAAGAACACCAATTTACTTCTACGTAGGCTCTGCTTTCAATTTCTACTTTTTATCCTGCTTCTGTTCTCACAAAACATGTTAATGGCATCCAGATGCTTATTAACACGCTTCACAGTAAGAACCAGAGACAGGAAATACAGGCCAGATGAGGAAGAGAACAGCTTAAACAACAGTTAAGAGAGCTGAGAGGGACCCAGAGTCAGCAGGGCCAAGTAAAATTTACTACAGAGCCTTCAAGAAACTAATCAAATGGTTGTCAGTGAGTGACACTATAAACTCTAGGAGACAGAAGAGGTCCCACAGGACCAGAGAACCTATTGTCAATATTTAGAGGGACAGCCAAATACAGCATTGATTAATATTAAAGACCCACATGAGCCTTAAAGCAACTGCTACAGGCTTACAAAAACAGCCCGTGTCTAATCAACTCCATTCCTCTCTTTGATAAGGCAGCTGGCCTGGCAAGTGGGAAAGGGAGGTCACAGATGTGCTGCATCTTCACTTGAGTCGTGCTGGCCAATGCAGCCACCAAAGGAAACGGCCTGGACAGCATTACTACGAGGTGAACAGGCAGTCGAGTTGTTTATGCTCAAGGTGTGACATTCACCACATCCCCAGTTCTGTCTGTCCCATCAGCCACTGCCATGGGAACATCAGCTCCCAAAATCTGGTGAAGAGGTAGGAGACTGGATTTCTGTGCACACACCATTTGGGGCAGGAGTCACAGGGAGACAGTTAATTTTCACACAGGAAATCACCGTCAGCGAGGAAATGACCCCAATTCCCTACACTGTGCTCAAGGTCTTGGAATTCACGAGCATCTTCTCCTTACAAGACATGCACGCAACTCACCCCCAGTTCAGCTTTTAATGAAAGAAACACTTTAAACTCTCTTCCACCAGTCTACCCAGCCCACAGAGCCTGCTGCAGACTGCTGCTTCCAGCTGTCCCTCACAGGAGCCTTCTCATCCTTTGAAAGCTGCCTTCTTCTTTCCCAGCTCTGTAGAGAAATCCGGCTAACTAGGAATCTCGAGGCCATTCTGATGCTGTTATCCTATCTTCCTGGCTGCATTCATTATTAATAGCTCATCATTAAATTTTAATAAATTGAATATCAGAGGTTTAAGGCTTGTTAGGCACCTTTCCTCTCTTTTTTTTTTAGTTCCATGTCTAGTTGTTGGACAAGTTCATTCAGTGTCGTGCAGGGGACGGTGTACTGATCAATAAGACATACTTTTTGCAGGAAGCTGCTCTTTTATTTCCAAACTCTGCAGAAGGGCTTGGAGTACAAAAGCTTTTGCTTTGAGTCGTTTCTTTTTCTCTAACAAAACAAACCCCAAACAGCAGGTAAATATTTGGTTCCAACTTGCTCCTCGGTTTACTTTAGATATGAGTTCTATCTTGGTTCATTAACAAGTTGGTTTTGCCGGGAAGGCAGTCTGTGTAGGACTGACCCTAAAGCAGGGTCTGTCCCACAAAGAGTGTGAATTGGAGGTGCTTCAGGAGAAGCACTGAAGCCCCTGGTAGGGAGAGAGCCTCTCCATCATGTTTTTCAGGATGGAATCTGCTCTACCCCCATCCCAAGGGTGCAGCAGTGACACTGTCAGCAGCATTAATATTTGCATGCACAGGGTTGTTTCGGTGTGGATCATCCCCCTCACCTTGTGGTTCAAACCTCTGCAGAAGATCCAAGCTTCTGAATGGTAGTAGCTGAGGTACCCAGATTTGAAATGCTTGTCGGTGGGCAAAACCGTACTGAAACAGAGAATCATTTTTCCTCAGTGGAGGAGGTGGGCAAGTCTTTGAAGGGACATAAGCAGGGACTTTCTGTCTTCGCTCAGCAAGTGCAGGGGCCTCAGGGAGGATGAGGCAAAGCTGAGGACAGAGCTCAGGAGACAGAAGCAAGAACCTGTCAGTCTGGCAAACACAACCTATGAAGAGAGATCAAAGGGACTGCTTCAGCAAGGAGAACAGGCTGAGGAGAGGCATGCTGAGAGCCTTAACTGTGTCAAATGCTGCTATGGTCTCCATGTGCTCTCAGTGGGAACAAGGAATAATGTGCTAAAGATGTCCTTTTGGGGGGCTTTAGGTTCAGGAAGAGGAGCCATTTTTCACTAAGAGGATGGCTGAACCAAGGGTCAGGCTGCCTGGAGAGGTTGTGGAGTCTCCATTACTGCAGATTTTGAAAGAATAAGTGAGTTGAGTCCTTACAAGCAGCATTTGAGTAGAACTGACCTTGCCACAAGCAGATTAATGAAAGAGAGGACCTGCTATGGATCTGTGGTTACATTTTGAGCAGTATGTTTTTAAATCAGCTGATGCAAAGAAACTTGCATCTAAAACTTGCAGAAAAATTGTTTGATACAACCTGGGAACTCTTGGTGGTGGTTGTTTTGTTTGGTTTTTTTCTTTGAAATAGTAGGGAAATTCGATGTTTTGAGTATCAAGAGCAAAGGTAGGTTAAATGTCATCCTGAGGTCTCCTCTAGCTGCTCTTCCCTTCCTCTGCTGCATGCTGGGGAAGCCCACTTCTGACATACCACCTTTATCCTTCTGATACTGTGAATTAGCCCCTAAATTACAGTGTGAAAGATTGTTTGGGGCCAGCAGAGCCCAAGCCTCTTGCGTGATACTATTCATCACATTTTTCGCTGCAGAAGCATTAATAGACCCTGGCTTTATTAACCATTAGCCTGTAAAGTTAAAAGTGTAACAAAATGCAGACACACATGGTCTATAAATACATTTATGCTGCTGTGAGGAACACTAACCCCAGGCCTCCACTGTGTGAAAAACACTCCACCATATAAATAACGTGCATTTGGCAATATTGGTGTAGGGACAGGGGGGACTGGAGGTTTCTTTTTGCTTTAGGGCTGGCAGGGCCTTTAGGCAAGCCCCTTTTGCAGAGGCACTGGCCCCTGCTCCAGCCGTGGCTTCCCTGGCAGGCAGCTGTCAAAGAGTTTGCCACGAGCATGATTCATCATCCCCCAAAGGTGCTTGAACACACCTTCTGCTTCCCCTGCCCCAGAACAGGTGGAGTGAGATTTTCAAGTGATAAAGAGCAACGCTGGCAAAAGTGCTGAGTAACACTGAAAACCCCTGGAGCAGTGGTGGAGCCGAGTCTCTGGCACTGCTCACCCTGCCTCCTCGGGAAAGCTGCTCTGCATCCACTTTTAACGTGAATAAGTGAAAAGGCATTAAATATCCATGCCCTGCACGGTTATGTGGTATTTAAAGACCTGCTCATTGATTTAGCTCCCCTTCAGAAGGGAAGCAAGGGCTACTTAAATGACCTGAGGGCCTGGCAGCTTTGCTCTGCTGGCCGCTGTGACCACAGGCTGTGGGAAGGGGCAGAAGGTGGAAAAGGTGCCCACATCTCCCTGTGACCCATCTCAGGCAACGTTTATCCTCCAGCACTGGTGAAGGGTGACGCTGCAGCCTCATCCTGTGGTAGGAGCCATGGCCATGTCCCCATTACAGGGCAACACAAGCTGGGCAGGTGAGACCCTGACCCCTCCAACCACTACAGTTTGGAGCCTTTCATCCCCTTTGAAGTCACCACTCAGGTGATTGTCCAGGCAGAGCAAAAGTGGGCACACCCGCATCTCAGTCCTAGGGAGCCTTTGGAAAGTGCCAGCCACTGTGCCAACGGGAAGCACAGGCCAGAGAGAGGAAGGAGGCCAATTAAAAAGCCAGGCTCTGCCTCCGTGTTGCTCAGGGCTAACTGAACAGATGATGGCATTGCTGGAAGCTGCATTTGCTTTTAATTGTCCTTGTTCCACTGAATAACTAATTCTCTTCTCCTCCCACACAACAGAAAAAAAAAAAAAAAGCATGGGATTTTTGGAAAGGATGAGTTGACTCAATTCCTTTCATCCAGCACATGACAGCAAGCTGCAGTTTTTAGCTTTGCATCCAGGCAAGTTTAGAATATCGCTGCATGCGTTTGTTTTGTTTCAAATCTTCTGGGATCAGCTAAAAATATTATTGTGGAGAGATGCAGATATGGAAGCACTAAAGGCTTCATGTTCATCCAGCTCCTGAACTGCAGCCAGCCAAAGGGAACAACATGGGTAGACCCCTTTTGTAGGGTGGTTATATTAAAAAAAGATTTTACAGGTGTCAGAGGGCTGGGAAGTGGGAGGTGCTGGAGATCTGAGCATGATCCAGGGAACGAAGCAGAGACAGGCTGACCTCAACCTTCATGAGCTGTTGCTCAGGAAAGCCATTGCTCTCTCCTTATCCTTGACTAGCTCATGTTTCCTGCATTTTTCAGGACAGACAGAAGGGAACCCTATCTGGACAGAAGACTAGATGACCAAAAAACCCTCAAAATACATTTTGCAGGACCTGAGTCCAGCCAACATGGTTTAATTCATTAAAAGCTACATATTGCAATAGAAGCACATAAGGTAAAAGGCATAACCACAACAAACATGACTGAGAAACTTTCAGATATTTGCAGAGAAAAGTGAATTTGATTTAATTTTTGCTTGGGAGGAGCAGCAAGGTGTTGAAGCAGAAACAAATATAAGGGCCAAGACAATGGGATATAAACAAGGAGACAATTTTGGGAGTGGGTAGTAAAGAAAAATACACCTAAGGAAGCTTTTCCCACTGAGTGATTTAACTGTATACTGCACTTACATCTACTGTCTGACAACGTGAACTATCATTTCCTCCCTCCGTGTCGCTCACACTTCATGTGGTGCTCTGGGGGAATCCTCAGGAATCCAGTGTGCACTGTACAAGGGCTGTGGAGGGGAAGCCTTTTCATAAGACCTTTCCACTACAACAAGGCAAAATAGACAAATCCTGTCATGAGTTTAACTCCCAGAGACTCCACTCTCATTGTATTTCTGAAAGGCAGCAGATCTCAGTACAGAACTGATATTACATACGTAGACAAGGCAGAGGAAGGAAGTCAGAACAGATTAATAATTTACTCCTTCCTCAGAGCTGTTTAGCAACACTATCAGCAGAAGTATTCAAAATAAAAACATCACAATGTCGCAGGCATTGCCAAATTACAAAGGAGTTACTTCTGACAGTAGGAAAGTCCTTCTCGAGTTGATTTTAAGGTCATTTGCATCCCTGTGAGTTTTCTCAGCCCCCGCACGGCAATGACAGCAGAACCCGGTACCTGCTGGTTCCTTTGCTGCTGCCACAAAGACATCCTGGCCAGCAGAGCCAGGCAAGCAGCACAGGCCAGCAACGGTGAATTTGGTGCCTGTTATCATTCCCTTCTGCCAGCCCTGCAAGAGGGGCAGTAGGACAAGCATTGAGAAAGCTGAGCACAATAGCAGCAAAACCAATATTGGCATGGAGTGGGCAGCAAGCTGAACTGCCAGAGCTGGCACTTTGCCTCGGGTTACTCATCTTCCCTTAAGCTCAGTCTCAGGGAATGCAGCCCCAGGTGATGCCTTACCTGATCCTACGCAGGCTTGTGCCAGGCAAGGGGAATAGGACCTGCTTCCACAGTCGCCTGCAGAATGGAGTGTCTCTGCCAGGGCGGGAAGGCAGCAGGAGGATGGGCAGCAGCCCACATGAGGTCCAAGGCAGGAACATGAAGATTCAGGCACTGGGGCTAACACCTAATGCCATTCCCTAGGCCCAGGCTCGGGCATGTCCCAAGCCACCAGCACTGCTGCAGGCTGTGCTCGGGATGGCTGCCCTCACAGAGGCACCTTAGGCTTGAGGGAATAACAGCCCAATTTTTCTGCTCTTTAAATCTGCCCCCCTTTTGCTTTCAGGATGGAGACGGCACCAGAGCAACAAGGAGTGGCACCCAGCACAGCTGAGGGAGCCGCCTGCTCCTTGTGCACCCATCGGTGTTTCCCTGGCTCTGTTTGTGTCACCAGCTACGTTACCATGGGATACTGCTCCCAAAAGCACAGCGACACAGTGCTGTTCTCTGTCAGAAAACAGGGTCCTCAGGTCCTGCTGCTGCCCTGGAAGCAGCACCCAGGAAGGGGCAGGTCTGCTGCTGCCCCTGCAGAGGCCACACTTGTCAAGGAGCCTCTGACCCACGTCACAGGAGCCATCACAGCTCATGCAGAGATGCTTTCCCAGATCATCTTCGCAGGATGCACAACAGCGCTTGTTTGAGTGATCTCCTGCAGCCACAAAAGAGCCTTAGAAACTGCTTTTCTAGGATGATCACAGCCCTTATGTTAAAGCCAAGTGCTACAATTAAAAATAGATGAGCTTTGCCAGCGTTTTTACAGAAAAGGGATGAGCCAAGACTAGAGCCAGGAAACGTGGTCTAATCCAACAGCAACCAGGCCTAATCCAAGGCTGAAAGACAGCGTGTGAGTAGCTGTAGTCATGATGATAGATTTATATTGCAAAACTGGAAATGTATTTTTAGAACGGAGCCTGCAAAGTGCCACTTCAGGAAGAGATCAAGCACGGCAGGATCATTATGAGATTTGCAGAGCACCTTCAAACACAGGAGTCTCCTGTGGTGACTTCAACACGGGGTTAAACCTTCCAGGAGACCAGGCTCATTCTTGCAGGTGTAACAGGCCTAGTAGCAAAGATGGGATTAGAAGACGTCATCCCCAGCCGGCACCACACAGCTCAAAGCCATGCCAGGTGCACATGGCACTGCTGGAATCCAAAGTGCTCCATTAGTCCTGGCTGCCCACCCAGGGAAAAGCCCTCAGGAACCTCCTCATCAGCTCCTGCCCTGTTGCCAGCCAACACACTGCTGCTTTGGGGAAAAAAAAACAGAAGATCCCTCCACTCCTCCCCAAAAAATAACAAAGGGCTTCATTAGCCAGCTGCTGTGCCAAACTGCTGCCTTCTACCAGTGTTAAATCTGTGCAATTTCCTACAGCTAAAGAGCAAATTAGTTCATTAAATCACCTGCTTTACACATCACACTGTGCAAGACAGAGCAACCATGCACAAACCAGCTGCAGATTTCCAGAGGCACTTCTGCAGACCTTCAACAAACTTTAAGGCAAGTACCTAAACCTCACCTCATTTTCATATGCATTCCCTTCTCAGTTCCTCATACGTGCAGTGGTCTCCCAGGGAAGAGTCCTGTCCCACATGCTGGTTGTGTCACCAACTCTTCTGCCAGTTGAGAAAACTGAAGGTAAAGGCCACAGATCCCAGCTGGGGCTGGTTTTTGCCAGTGCAGGGGGCTGACTGAGGCTGTCACAAATTAAGCTGTGATTGTCTCAAAGCCAGTATAGTGCCACATCTTGCACCTCACCCAGCTCCAAAATTTGTTCAGTGGAATAGCTTTAAAGTTCCAAGAGCTTCAGTCAGCTGGTTGAGTCAATGGGATCATTTTACTTTTAATCTGATATTCATTTTCCCCTTTACAGAGAACTACTGCAATTGTTTATTAAAGAACAGAAGCCTGGGGGAACTCAAACAGGGAATCCCAGTCAGAGCTGCTGCTGCTAGTGATGGAACTTGCTCCTCAAACTACTCAACCATTGCTATCCTGCCTTTGACAGCAGGATTTCCCTGTCTCAAGCATCTGAATGCCCGTGGTCTGCCCATTTTAAAAATGGGATTAACAAGCCCAGCTTGGGTCAAGAAAAGCGTGCAACAGGCAGAGAGCGTGGGGGAGACTCTGAAGAGTGATCTTAGCCTAACACTCCCCAGAGACACAGCCAGTTCTGCTCTAACACCTTTGGCTGGGAAGTCTCATTTTTTCTTTTTTATTTTAGGGGGGTGAGAGCAGGGTAGAGAAGTACAGTGAAAGCAGAATGTACAATCTTAAAGCAGGGGAGCCTTAATGATGGCTGTATGTTGGGCATGAACCTCTCCTCCTCTGCAGTCAGATGTGCCTGTACCCAGCAGCACCATGGGCTCCACACCAGCCTCCAGCTGTGCCTCCAGCTCCGGATGAGTACATCACTTTCCATACTCCTCCTACCACCTCGTGCTCAATCTGTGTTCGCAGTTCAGCTGTGTGTTACTCACACTGCTCTGTAGCTTTTATGATGTCCTTTTCTGAGTTTTCATGTTCCCACAGTCAACAAGAGCAGGACATCAGCCAGATTTTGTGGAAGATGGAATCAAGACCTCTTACCATTTTAGAAGAGCCCAGACATTTAGTTCAGGTTTTGCTTACATTTCAGTATTTGTAACTTACTCAGGGAAGAGATCATTTAACTCTGTCTTTTAAACAACCTTTGTTAACACCTTTGTTAACACGCAGTTAAATATAAAACATGTTAAGAGGTCACATCTGAAAGGAACCATCCAAAGCTATGACCAGGAAAATGTGCAAAGTCTTCACAGCTGCTGCTTCTCTGTGCTCTCAGTCCACATGCCTCGAACAGACATCTCAGGTGACAAAAGAAGAAGGGCCATCCCCAACCATCTTTCCCATCTCTTGGAAACAAAGCCACAGACAATCCCAAGATTTCTATTTTTGAAAAGTGTTTACTCACGTAGTTTGAATAAATTAATTTGCAAATAAAAATTAAAACTACAGTATACTATAGTTTGAATAAGATGATTAGAACAACTACAATACAGGGATTTCTTGCTGCATAAGTTTCATTACTTAATGCATATAATCTGGAAAATGTCAAAATCAGTTATATTTCTATGGAAAGGGAGTAACAGCAGTTACTTGTACATGACAGCCAACTGAACTTATAGTACAGGTTTCCTGACACATGCATTTCCTGAGTGAACCAAACAATATATATAATTTCTTTTTAAAAATGGAGAAATAATTGACAGTCAAAGTAAGTAATTCATGACACTTAAGCAACACAGGTCTCTTTAAACCAGGAAAATTTTAACAGCTTCAAAAGAAAAATGAAAGCTATACTATAAAGTACAGAAATTTGCTACTGTCAATTATACAGTACATATTGGGGGGGAGGGGAAGGAAGTATGAAGCTGGCCAAAAAAAGCTCAAATCAATACTAAAAAGGTCAGGTTGTGTGTTTGCCTTGAAGCACAGTGGGTCAGCAGCAAAGCTGCATGTAGTGCACTGGTCTTTTCTGGTGGATACGGAGGGAACGGAGGGGGAGGGAGGGGAGAGCAGAGAAAGACCAGTTAACCAGAGCCCACCACAGCATCCCACACTGAAGGGTCTGAGCCCAGTCCAGCCCCAGCTCTCTCCAACAGAGTGACAATTGCGACCAGCTGCCCAAGCATGCTGGGACACAGGCACACATCCCTTGGCTACCAGGCTCCACCTTTGTTCCATGTGGCCTCGATGAGCATTTGCAGCTGGCAGCGGGGTGAAGGCCCCCACGCACCAGTCTGAGGGTGGAAGGCAGAGCATCCACCTGACAAACCCATCCCAAGCTGGATGTGGCCGAGTCCCAAGTTGCTCCCCACACACGTGCCCAGGTGCACCCACCTCTCCCCTCACCCCCGCTCCCAAACAGCAAGGAACAGATCAAGCCTCATCTTTCAGAGCTGTTCATTTTAAGATTGGAAAAACCCTCTCAAATTTCACTAATGCTAAATAAAGAGAAGTGTTAGCATGAAGGGAGAAAAAAATCCTTAATCTAGACTAAGTTGCATATTCAGAGAGTCTGGTAAATATTCTTCTCATAACCAGATCTTAAGTCCAGTCCTACCAAAGAGACATTTTAACAAGTCCTTCTTATCTACCTTTCAACACAATTAAAGCACAACTTTATGCCATCATAATTTGCATTAGCTTTGTTTAAAAAGCATTTTAACTATTCTAAGAACTCAGTATTTTAGATTAAAAGATTTTTCTACCATTTCCATCTCACGTTCTTCTCCATCCAGAACTACTCTACACATCCAGCAGTTGGATGTAACACACTATGACCATGCTACTCTCTAAACATTCTACGTATTTTCAATAATAAAGATAAATAGAAAAGAGTTAATATACATGTTATATTTTACAATGTTTGCATCCAAGCTGTAAACTCATGTTCTTTGAACTATTTACCCTCCATATACAAAATGAACGAAAGAACTTTCAAACACTGTGGGCATGTGATTCAAAGCCATTAAACGGAAGGCATCGAAGTTCACTCTTACAACACTTCCTTCACCTCTTCAGAAGTAGTTATTAACTAAAAAAAGCAGGAGTTCTCCCCCTTCTCCCCCCATTTCTTCTATTTCCAGACTTTTCTCAATAGAGAGGGATTTAGCTGTTGTAACAAAAAAAACCCCAAAAATTCTTCATCTTAATGCAAACCAGCAAAGCCCAGAGAATATGAAAAAACAGTTGGTTTAAAAATCAGAATCGCTTAGCTTATCAGTTTACTGCAGTCCTGGGTGACACCTGTGTTAGTCAAGAGGTCCTTGGAAAATGAGTCTGATGTAGCCCTGCTCACCAGCCAGCTGATGCGCACAGAAGGGACAGGCTGCGTGGAAAGTGTGAGTACCGTGAGGGAGAGGGATTTGGGACCAATATGCAGTTGTCTTTTCCGAGCACACGTGTCCACACGGGCTGAATGCGTGAGTTGGAGGTCCGGCATCCACATAAAATCCCGCCTCGCACCCGAGCCACAGAGGCACGTAGGGGCCGACGGAGCGGCACATGGGGCACTCGCGGTCCTTGCCGTCTCTCTCCTCCTTGTTCCCCCAGTTATGGTAGCCGTGGACATGGCCACAGTTCAGGTACACCCACGGCTGCTTTTCGTCTACAACATCTTTTCTTTTCATGCTGGGGAACGCCAAGGTGTTAAAGCCCACGGGGCACTGGGGCCTGGCTGCGTTTATCTCCTGCCTCAGGGCCTCCAGGTGCTTGACGGTCGGGGTGCGGGACAGCCCCTCCGCAGTGCGCCACAGCAGCGTCGCCCCGCACAGGTCGATCAGGGACCCGTCCTGCAGCTGGTTCGTTTCGTTCTCAACCTTGTGGTGGACAGAGACAGAGAGAAGAGTCATCCAAGGGTGCCTGAAGAGGTAACATCATGCACTTCCATCATACAAACCTGTCTGGAATATCCAGACAAAGTTTTGAGCCATTCCAAATTGTGTATACAAGGTATCCATAGAAAGCCCAGTATCAGCTTCTCTTTTTCTTTTTTTTAAAAACCAAAACAAACCCCAAAAAGTAACCCCACCCCAACATGTTAAGAGATCAATGTGTGCATTAAAACAGACCACATTAAGTCATGAAAAGCTCCTCTCAATCCATCCCTACCTAGAGCACTCCCAACTATGCTACTTGAATTGAGGAATGGCATAAGCCTTCTCTAG
Organism: Sclerurus mexicanus; assembly: GCA_013396755.1. NCBI lineage: Eukaryota > Metazoa > Chordata > Aves > Passeriformes > Furnariidae > Sclerurus > Sclerurus mexicanus. The sequence continues at coordinate 529,867 of VWZF01000486.1, read as the reverse complement.
TTCTCCACCATATTTTAGACTGTTTTCTTCAAACACACCCTTACACACAGTCTTCCCCTCCACCAGAAAAAGTCACCTGTTAGCACTCCTAGCTAAATACTTGACTTAAAGTGTTCAATGTAGCATTTCTTTGTGCTAAGAGATCTCAAGTCACACCAAAACCAATTATCTCCTGGAAATGTCACCAAAGTTTTGCAAATAAGAGGAAGAGGAGAACTCAGAAGGCCAAGGTGGAAATGAATATCCAATAAAATTATAATTATTGTTTATTATTCTATGAAAGAGGAAAAGCGGGAAAACCTTCAAAGCATAAACTCAAGTAGAAGAATCAGAAAAATACTCTTTAAAATGTGCACAGGACCCGGATAGTTTGCAAAAGTGCATAGTAGACTGCCAACTCAATTTAGGAGAGCAGTTTAGACGTGCAATTAAGTACTAGTTTGCAGATAAACTCAGTCAGTAGTTCAGGTTGAGCAAGACACCTTTGTGCATGAAGACAGACACATAAAATTCAGTGTAACTAATTGCAGAGGTGACAACTACACTGAATTTCAGCAGATTCCAGCCCTATGCCCGAGTCTTACTACTTGTGGCTGTACCCATCTTAAACAGGTTGTATAAAACACTGGTCGCTGCTCTCACCATTTTTCCCCTCTGCTGAGCTGATCTGGTTTCACGGAGGCTGAACACATTCCCACACACAGAGATCTCTCTCCACACCCCTGGCTTAGAGTCCTCAGTGAATCCATTACGAGGATGCATAACAAGAACTCCATTTGTTGTTAGTCCATCCATTTGCCCATCTGATGTCTTCCACTTGGCAGCTTTCTCCTAGAAGAAATCGCATCAATGATAATTTTAATTTGGCTGAAGTGGAGCTATGAATGAATTTAAAAAATAAACCTGAACTGAACTTTTAGGAAAAAAAAAGAAGTTCCCTTACCCCAAGGAAAATGTTTTTTGAGGAGTCAAATCCTGCAGCATATATCCTTGCAGTAAAGGGAGGGTTCCGTTCACATATGATTCTGCAGGCAAACCTTGATATAGTGCTCTGCACAGACTGTGTATCTGAATTGCTCTGACTTCCAGGGACCGTATCTGTTACTACAAAGTCTATGGGACTCTCCGTTGACCGACCAATCTGGAAAGGCATTAGAAGAAAACAAAACTGGTCAGAAGTTTGTCTTTGGGTCTGGGAATATTCAAAAGCAAAGACCTGAAAGTGATAACATAAAAATCATGATGTTACAGTTTAAAGCATTTCCCTCCACCCATGTAAAGCCTAATCTGAACTCATGAATTATTCTGTCTTCAAGTGACCACAGTTATTCTCAAAGCTGGGTAAAGCCAACTGAAGGGAGGGGGAAATAAAGTGATGTCATTAAGTCAATTCTGAGATGATTTCACACTGAAAGCCTTCTCATTAAGGAGGTTACACTCTGTTTAGGCAGATCAGCTGCAGCAGCACCAAAACAACCAGGAAACAGCAGTCAGAGGGAAGAAAAGTGACATTCAGTCACTTTGCATGCCCACAATATTCTGAACAATGCCAGACTAGATGGAGGTGTAGAGAAATTAGATTATGTGAGCTATCTCTTTGGCTCTGGTGAGGCACTGAAAAGCAGCAAACCTTTTGGGAAAGAACAGGTACAAAGTGCTTGTGGCAGAGAGGGGTTATGTTAACACTCACAGAACACAAGAATTCAACATCTGACTACAACTGGATTTTTCTGGAAGCTGGGGCTGCTTTTCAGTGAATTTTGCAGTCCCACACAACTGCACTGAGTTTGACAGAACTGCATAGCTATCATTGCTTTTCCAGTCAACTCACCTTGCCCTTTTCTTTAGAAGTAAGAAGAGAAGTGATATTCCTCTCCCAAACATTCACATAGCCAGGTTTAAAGCTCTCTGACACACTACCACTCACTCACTCCCAGAGCTCTCAGGCTCTTAGAAAATAGCTGGTTATATTAAGACTGATTAACTGTTAAGCAGGAGACCCAAAAGTTTGATGTGCTTTTTGGTGAAGGCTGGAGAGCTTTCCTGAGACTAAAACTGCTTTGTCAGAATGTATTTTTCTACTGCTTCTTAGGCAGGATAACCCATCCATACACGGGGATTGCCAGGGGCAATTTCAGAGCAGAATACATGCCACAGCATGCCTGAAGAGAGAACACTCACACAAACAACAGCTTATGCTGCAGTGATTTCATTACAGTCCTTTTGCTCTAAGTATTTGCAGTTGCAGAGCAGCTTCCTCTACCACTTCCCAACACCTCCCACCTCCTTAGATCTTGCAGTGGCATCATAGCTAAATGCTGTGACAGCAAAACTCCTTACCATAAATTAATGACAACAACCAGGGGAAAAAAAAAAAAAAAAAAAGAAATCAATGCAAGATCAGTCTGGGAATCAGAAAGAAGAAAGCACACATTAAAAAAAACCCGAAACAAAACCCTTCCTTTTTGAGAAAAACAGGAAACAATTACAAGATATGAGTGCACACCACAGCTGCAAATGTGTTTGTGGTCCCTTCTCAGACACACAGGAACTGCAGCAAAGTTGGTCTGAACTGTCAGTGTCAGCACTGAGGCTCCTCTCTCCACACCTCCCAGCACTTTAGACATTTCTGGGTTTGCTTAAGGAAGTTCAGGGTATTTTTCGTATTAGTCGTGCCAAAAGCTTTCCTGCGTTTCTACATTGTATTTCTTCTGCCCTGTCTCCAACTGGCTGATCCCAAATCCCTTTGTAAATGCCAGAAGCAAAGTTCCAAGTGCTTAAAGAGAATGGTGCACTTTATTCTTCATTTTGCAAGGAGGTGCTAGGAGACAGGTTACATGAACTTGCCAAGCAGCAATCAAAGGCAAAACCATAATCCTGTGCATTAGTCACGAGAAAAACACCCAACTTTCACCTTTTCCCAAGTCTAAGAGAGATGCAGACACAGCCTTGTTCATGGGATGGCCTTAGGAACAAACAGTATTAAATTGGTTTGAGGAGTGAAATGTAGAAACTTGACACATGCAAACTTTTGGGTCTGAGGGGAAAAAAATCCTGCAGAGAGGATGCCTTGTTAGAACTTCCCAAAAGTGAGAATATACTTACATATTTACTTCACATACCTGGAACATATCTGTGTTGCTGTCATGTGTATATTCAACTACTACTGTCTGGGCCCGAGACAAAGTGTAAGATATGCTATGTTGGTCCTTATTACTTATTGCCTATGGAAAAATGCCAAATATTATTGAACCAGTGCACAATAACTCTTCAGTACACAGCAACAAAGCAGACAATATACATATATAATCAGGCTCCTCTTCTGCTAATTATTGCAGATGGTTGTTAGTGCCACACCTGTAGTTAAACTTCACGAAACCCAGTGCTGGCCATTTAAAAAAAGCTGAAGGATTGATTCAGCAACAGACCAAACTGGTCTCTTCACCACATGCTGGAACAAAATACACGTAACCAGGGCATATTATTAGTCATGTTTTGTGTTAAAGCCATGCTGGCCTTAATACAAAAGAAAAAAACAACCAAATGCAAAGGCTAAAACTGAATGCTAACACCTTCATGGCTGTCTCAGCCTGAACCTGTTCAAAAGAAAAGTGAGGACAAAAACTTAAGGACTTCATTCTAAAAACAGGACCCAAGTTCATACTAAAAGTCAGTGACGATTGATAAGATACACAGACAAAAAAGTGGTGGTAAAAACAGTAAAATGAAAAAACTGGGCACAGGTTGAAGTTGCAAAGTAATCTAGGTTTCAGTTTGTTAGTCTAGATGTTCATTCTGCAACTACCTAGTAGGAACTGAGCAAACATTCTTCTAAGAGTGCTTCTAAATAGCACTTACTTGAAGACGATAAAGAATTTGAAAAAATATTCTTTTCACAGATCTCCTACAAATGTAATTCTACTATAAGAACTTCAATTAGAAAAACGCTTTTGATTTCAGATCATTGCATGGCATTCCCTGAATTTAGGGATCTATTTTTAAGTGTCAAGGTATTCAGGGAATCAAACACTCAACACTACTGTATTTAAGAGCCTGGTCTTGTCGCTGGCAATTTCTAAACAACCACTAAGCCTCTTCAAATTCCATTGTTTTAGTAGAAATGCTCCAGTAGTTACTGAACTTAATTGCACACACACTTGAATAGCCACAATACAGAAATATTTCGTGATTAATACCTTAGCTATAATGTATTAGTTTTGACATGCAACACAATTCAACTTCAGGACCTAAGCCATTCCTTTACTGCTTCTTAATGGAAACTCTGAAACTAATTATAAGCCCCATGAAACATGCCCTGCAAAATCCATCTATCCCCATCCCTGGGGAACTCCTACTCATCAGATGGCAAAGGATCATTTAAAAGTCAGCTTTAGTGAAGCAAAGTTAGCCTTAAAGCACGAGTGAGTGCAAAAACAAAAAGTCCAGAACAAGTGTCTGTAGTGAACTTGGAAGGAAAGCAAAATACAAAGTGTTTTACATGACTACTCTGTGCCCAGAAAAATCCATGTTTTGACCCAACAGGTACCAAAAAGCCTTGGATAAATATGAGCCATTATTTTCACAACCAGAACTTCGTGCTTTTTACATTGCTTTGTAACAGCTCTAATTTGACATAGCTCTTTACACAGCACTAGGAGTAAGCAGACTTAGCCAGAGAAACAGAGCTTACCTTTGCTGCTTGAGGGGTACAGGCAATATGCACAGTGCTAGGTTTCACCCCATTTGCCTTGGGCCTTTTAAATAAAGCAAACCTACTTTTTCTTCTTCCTCTATCTCCATTTGGGAGAGACCCATTGTACCTATCAAAAAGCACAGAAAAAGAACAAAGTCCACCTTCCTGTATTGCTTAGCGTCTCATGAGACACAGACCCACGGGAACTCTCACTCTAAGCACAAAGCGTCCTTAATTAGTCTAGTGTTACTAATCACATATTTTTAATTAAGCACACTTAAATCCAAGAATCAATTAACACAATACTGAAACATGACCACAGAATTACAGCACAGACACACAAAGCTTGTGGGGCAAGGAATGCTACACAGATGAATCTCAAATCTGCTATCGACAAGCCAAAGAGGCTCAGGCCCCAAGCATGAAATCAAGGAAGATTATCTGCCTATCTGTAGCTTTAGCTCTAAATGATGTGTTCACACTGTAAATGAAACGTTCTAAATACTCCCCAGCACTGGTGGAGAGATTGTGTTTTAGAGAATTTTGATTGAAATAAACCCCCTAAGAAACAGATATACTGTCCTCCAAGACTCCAAAGTAACCCATTGGAAAACCCTCAGAGCCTTACACTCAAAACACTTACCCTAATACAATCAATTCACCATATTTGACTGGTGCTTTTGATGGATGATTTTCTTGATCAGGAGAAAACATGAGCTTAGCTAATGACTTCTTCTCAAATTTCAGGTCTCTGATCAAGAGTTTTGGCACACTTTTTTCATTATTTCCTGAAAAAACAAAAACAAAGTTCAGTGTCAGAGAAAACACTCAAATCCATCACTTGCACAAACTTGCACACCTATCTGGTACAATATTTTGTGTTTCCATAACTTAGTTTTGTCTGAAACAATTTTAAAAATATTTATATAAACCCACATGAAAGAAAATTGAATTGCCTTAAAGAACAACCAGATCACAAAAAAGTGCATTCAGAAAATTCCACTATGGCCTTCAAACATCCACATTGCTTTTTCTTCATGCTAGCCTTTAGAATAAACTGTACGTAGCTTTGTCTTGTATATTTCGTTCAGCTGTGAAGAAGCAGAGCCAAACAGGCATTAAATTTAAAGAAAAAACCACAAAGCAAGACCAGTCCGTTAGCTAGAGAGGTAGAAGTTTTCATGGAAAGTGTCTGATTCAGAGCTTTCCAAGAAGCTTCTAGATTTGCAGACAGAAGGAAGTTGTTTGACAATTTGATATCAAGTCCACTGTACAAGTGTAGGATGTGCAATGTGATCTCTCGTGTTTAATCAGAGACAAAAGTGATATAAACATCTGTTTGAAGGAAATTTCCTGAGTGAATTCCTCACAGTTCTCAATGAAAACAGTCTTGAAGGGCATTTTTAACTCAGACTTCTGCTTTGAAGAACAGTTCATACTATTGTTTTTCACAGCTTCTCATTAGTAGCATTTCCAGACACTCCTGACCTATCCAGCCCATCTCTGACCTTCCTCTAGAGAAAGCCTACCCAGCTGAGCACTTGGTCGATAAAGAATAAAGCTGATGCCAGCCTGTTTGAAGCTTTAATAGAAATAAAAACATTCCTTTCCTTCCAGGTAAGTTTTCACACCAACTCAAAAAGTTACTCATCTTTTCAAGTACTGATGGTTAGCATTCTGCCTTCTGTGCAAATACACTTTCTGACACACAGCTTTTCCTGAATCCCATCATCAGCTTTGATCACAACTACAATGCTGCATCTCCATTTTCTTCCACCTCAACTAGACTATAGTTATCAGCAGTAAAGATGTCATTGTGCAGATTTTATCTACCACCATTGTATGTTGTAAGAACAGAGAAAAGGACGTGGCAGTGCTTGACACCTTGCTCATATTTGTTCAGAAGCTGATGCAAAGATCCCATTACAGACCTTATCTCTCCACCCTCTCCCAGTCCTCTCTGCTCCCTCACTGAGAAGCTTGGCCTTCAAGATGTCTTCTCATTCTACCAATCCAGCATGGACATATTGACTGCCACCTGAATTGGCTCACAGCGCTCTCTAAAAACTCAGTTTGCTCCTTCATACTATTCCACGTATTTGGGAGGGTTTCACAGAAATACAGGCAAAGAGATCTCCCCGTCCTTACAGATGTTTGCTGTGATGCCTGCAGACACAACCAGGAGGCTACATAGAAACCTTTTTTTCCTTCCTCCTTTCACTTACTATTATTTCCCAAATCTCTTCTCCTTTACTTTCAAGCCTGGGTACAGCAGATTTCACAGTACTTGAAACAAGTTAACTGCAGACTGTCTCTGTGGCTATAGCACAGGTGTAACATTATGACAATAGTATCCTGACCCACAGTGGTATGTGCCAGAGCACTGCAATTAACCTGATTGGCACAGCACTCCTGGGAAGTGTCTGCGTCCTGTCTACACAATGTTTACACCAATATGTTTTCGTTGCACAGGAAGCACTGTGCATTTTCACAGGGCAGCTGTCCTGGTTCAAGCCTTAGGGACCCATCACTTTGCTGGCGCTGGAAGTGCCTTATACTGATCCAAGAGTCCTTGTCTGTCACATAGGAACAGCAGCAGGGGCACAGGAGGGAGCAAAGCAGTAGGGTTTGCTCCAAAGCATTTTTAGATTACTGACCCACATCTAGCAATAACACCACTGGCACGGTGAGGGCACTTACTGCCGTAGGTTTTGCCTTTAATATTCTACGATTAAGAATTTAAAGCGAACTTGTCATATGAAAATGTGACATTAAACCTTTACCATGCCAGTAGTCACAACACACTGAAGTGGGGATTGCCCCATTTGATGAAGAGAGCCTCACAACATTAACTGTGTTCATAATTTTCACATCTTCTAAGGTCCTCCTTGCCCCCTGACACCACACCCCACCTTGGAGCACCACACCAGCAATTCTCTGAAACCACATGCCTGTGAAGACACCTCAGGGGTGGGTTTACTGACATTAACACTGAACTAAATCGATCTTAATGTTTAATTGTGCTCAGTTCCCTAGCTACATCTCCTGTCTGAAGAAGTGATGATAAATCTTCACAATGTATATAAAAACAAGGATACAGATATATTTGCTATATTTTTACTATCAACTTCACTTTCTTGTTTTATTTTAAAGTCTTCTTGCATTTTAGTTGCTTGTGTAATTATCTTCTAAAACAACTCATGTTTTCATGTCCTCCCCACGATTAACCTATTTTCTACTTGAATATTGATCTCCTCAGCAGGCTCTCCTCTGCAATTCAGTCTTCTCCACATACAACTAATTGCATCTTGGCCAACAGCTGTCCTTTGCATTGACATTTAACAATGCACAAGAAATACTGCTATGAAATCTACAGCACTGCCTATTAGGAAATAGCACAGGACTAGTAAATACCATGACACAGTAACCAAAGATTTAAATAGTATAACCCCAACATTACAGCTGATAAAGAGCTAAAACTATTTCACTTAGAGAAGGTGGGAAGGCAAGCATTAAAAATAACTTTAGCTATTAGTACAAGAACAGATTTGGTGTAGTTTCTCATTCTTCTCTGTTTAACCATTCTTCTCTGTTTAACTGTGAACAATTTCACAGTAAGCTAAAAAATACATCTCCCAGTCTGAGTCAGCTTCCGAGTCTCATTAAAATAACACATGAACAGTTAAAGGAGACTCTACAGAGTTACCTGAACAAATGGCCAGTAACCTCCTCTTAAGAGACACCTGAGCAGAAATGACAAAAGGGTCAACAGTTCCCAGGGGCAGACTTCAACAATACAAGAAGTTATATAGAAAATCTTAGTATGAGGAGAAGTGTCCAACATCTAATGCTCAGCTCCTCCTTAAAACATTTTCTTTTGTTTTACATTTAATGAAATCCAGCCAAGTTTATTTTGCACATATGATGGAAACTCACTTCTTATTAGACTTAAGGAAGGCTTGAGAGTTAGAAATCCAGAGCTATCAAAAGCAGTTTGCTCATCCATTTTTAAAAGCCTAGTTTGAATGTTAAAGCTTGGGGTTTTTTTTAAATACATCTCAGAACTTTAATAAACTGCACACACCACTTTCACAACTACCAGCACCCCCAGATTACTTCACCTCAAGCACATACAAAATTCAGCACTCCTAAAAAAACAATCAGTCCAACATACACAGTAATTCTCACCCAGTGTGATCTGCCTGGTGCACTGTACCCAAAAGGAAACTTTTTTCTTGTTCCCATAAATAACAAAGATCAGATCCCTAACACTAGTCCAAGGGAAATTTGTTATTGCAAATAAAACTCAAGTGTTGTCCCATCCCACTAGAGATGAGTCTGATCAAGCCACAGGATAACATTCCCACTCCTGAAACAGAGGAGGCTTATGGATCATTTAAAGCTGAGTCAAGAACTTACAGGAAGGAATGCTTTGGAGTTGGGAGAAAGGATCTACTAATATATATAATGGGCTTTCTCTTGTAGTATAACCTGACCAGTTTTTATTCCTAGAATACTGCAGCAGACTTCCTCAAAGTGTTGCGAAAGGCTAATTAAATATGTTAAAAAGACAACTTGGCCCTAAAGTGGCCGTATACAACTAAGGAACAAACTCCTTGAACAAAATACACACAAGTTACAGTTTTGCTGCTTTTTGCAGCAGCATTTCCAGACATCAGTGGAACAGGCTTCGAACAACAAACTGCTCTAAACTCCTCAATGCTGATGAGGAACAAGGTGTCAATTACAAGACCCCATGTCATCCAACATTCTTCCAAAATCACAGAACTGGCAGCAGCAAACTTTTCATGTCAAGATCTCTTTTCCTGCCAAAGAGAAGAGGCCAAAGCCTGAAAACCCCTACCTGTACACAGTCCTATACTACAGATTTGAAAAGATTTTGTGAGTAATGCAACTTGCATGGTTAAGAGGTGAGCGCAACTGTTTGCAGGGAGCACAAAAATCCAACAGGTACCACTTAAAATCCTTCCATCTCACAAACAGGAACAGAAAAAACTCATGAACAAGTAGTACCTTTTTATTCTTGACACTGGTTCCTCTGGAGACAGAAGAAAGCTCAGGGAGGGTAACTTGCTCAATACTTTCACATGAAACTGTTTTGAAAGACTGGAAAGAGGTAACAACTAAACTGAGAAAAGTATTTGCTTCAGGAATGTAAATCTAGTTTCTCACAAGTCTTCCTGTTCTCCAGTACTCACTAAAGTCACAGAAGGCAAAGATAGAAGAAAGCAAGCTACGGGTTTCTGACTACATTCAAGTAGTAGAAAAAGTCTATTATTGTAGTCTCTCCTGTCTTATGCAAACTCTAGTCTGAACTCAGACTATTCTCTCGAAGACCTCACAAACCATGCTTCAGGGTACAGGAGTTTAAGAGCCCCCTTTCACTGAACATGTCATTTTCAGGGGGGGACAGAGACAGACTTAATTTGGGCTGGTTTTGAACTCTCAGCTTTACCTTAGCAGCCGTCCTCAACCACTCAGCTGCCTTTTCTGATCACGAGACTCACACACAACTAGGCTTCGGTAGCTTCTACAGCAAGTCTTCAGCTCTTGTTTGCAGTAAGGCACAGCACCTTGTGAACAAGTTTGCTATTTAGTAGACCAAGTACAGCTTTTGGAATTGCAGCAAGAACAGCAGTATCTTAATGGTTAAAATGTGGCAGGGGGAGGGGAGAACATAAATTCAATGAGCCCAAGCAGAGATTCATTAAACAGTCGGCTGCGAGCTAAAAATACTAGAATAAAAGTCTCTTTGTAATAAATTACCATCATTTTCTAAACACAGAGCCAGCATTATAGGCTGCTAGCAACTGTAGCTAGTGCCAGACTAGCCCTTTTCTAAAATACTGCATAAAAAACCACTTTCACAGTATAGAAAGAAGTCCTCTGTCAATGAGTATATTAAAATAAAAATCTGCTGATTCAGATGCAAACCCAGAAATTTCTCCCTCCATCCTTATAATATTATCTTCTTTATGTCCTATATCTACGTATTTTAAGGTTTGGATTTTTTTTTGCTTTTAGAAATGAAGCAGAAGACATCTTGTTGATTGACGTTTTTATTTTTACACATTTTGCTACTTGCTGTTCTCCATTTACTATCCTTGCAATTTTCACATCCAGCTCTTCCCTCAGCAATTCTATATTAATTCAGAGGGGTATGGACTAAATAGAATCTAATCCTTTTGATAGGTATGCAGGGGCAGAACAAGAGACAACAAACAAGCTACAGCACAGAAAATCATGATTAGCTATTAGAGAGGGAAAAAAAACCCAAAAAAAAACAATCCAGAGACAATGTGAGATCTCCATCCTTGGAGATCAACCTCAGCTGCATGTGCCCCCAAACAGCCTGACCTAAAGCAGCCCAGTCCACATCCCAGCCGATATCACTCTAGGAATACAGTCAATTTTAGGAAGTCCAACACAATTTTATGAAGCAACTGAAATATGCACTTTAGGTGCACTTTTGACCAGTTAGACATAAATTATGACTAACTGCATTTTCAATGAAACAGTTTTGTCCTTATCCTCCTGAGATTTACACATTACTGTCCGCAGCTTAATTGGATTTAGAACTCCATACTGCTCTTTAAACAAACAATTCACAGCGAATAGTGTTGTTACCTGACAAAACACAAGCCGGACCCAAGTTTGCCAACATCCACTTACACATTTAAGCTCTTTAGCACTTTAGTTTCCACCAGACAAGTTTCCTGCGACTCCAAGATCAGAAACCAAAATCCTCTGAACACATGTACAGTATTTCAGCATGGCATATTCTCTTCTACAGTTACATCTCACAACTTCAAATGAAAAATCTTGATTTCCAGATTTAAACAACTCAAATACCAAAGTTAAAGTCACTGTGAGACACAAATGAGCCATGCAGAATACCAGTCTCTCAAGATGAAGATACTTGCAAGCATGGAGGAAGGAAGAGGCAATAAGTAATCAGAGAGAAATAAAAAAACTCCAAAAACCAACCCAAAGTAATTCCCAGCAGACTGACTTCTTGTTTGAGTTCCCATCCAGTCCAGGTTGCCACGTTTCACAAACAATATCAGTGTCATTACTGATCTCCACTGGTGCAAGCAACAAGGAATCACCTCCTTGCATGACTACGTTTCTGAAGGCTGAGACACAGGTTGAGAAATCACTTTCTTCTAAGTGATGGTTAAATCAACACTGGAAAGTTATTCTTCTTTAACTGCTTTTCCTTATAATCTTTTTGTAAGCTTGTACTGAAATAGTTCTTACTGAAGTGATTACTGGGTAAAAGAGCACGTATTTATTAACCATAGTTTTCACACTTCCAGTTTCCAGTTAAAAACAAGCTCACATTTCCTTCACACACATACCTGGAATTTTAAGATCAGCAGGTTTTATAGTCCACTTTCAAAATGAGCCAGAATCTGTCTACAGCTTGCATCCTTCACCAGAGATGTACAGGTAAGGTATAGTGATGCAGCTGTTAGGCATTCAAACTGCACTATCACTTCAGTAGTCATACACTACCTTTCTAAGGAAGGATAATTCATTTTATTTTTAGAAAAGAGAGCTTTTCAGCATAAAAAAACCCCAAACAAACAAAAAACAACTCAAGAATAAGCCTTAGGAGTTTGGGGAAAAAAAAAAATCAGTCTAGCCTTCTGCTTTTGTATGGCTCATTATTTCTTTATACTGCACACCTTTTCTTTTATAACTCAGAATAAGCTTAGTCATCCAGTATACACACAAGAGTCTCTTATGATATGAAAGTATCAAAAATAAGACAAGAAGGCCAAGCTCTGAAATGAGCAAGCAGCTCTCCTGGCACAGGACACCAAGCATAAACCAATGCAAACAACTATCTGATACTGTGCCTTGTGAACATCTGTAAAACCTCAATAGAGAAGTTTTTCATTCTCATAAACAGAATGAAAGCATCTTTTTACCATGGACATCTGCCATTAGTGGGTTGATCATCCTGGAAACAAGTCAAGCAAGAGTCAGAGCATACATACACACACACACAAAAAAAAGCCCGTTGTCTGCAGACCCATTCAAAGGGGCATTAACTTGATACACAAGAGCAAATGTTCCGTTTTGCTCCAAGGCTACAGCTAACTTTTTCCAGTCTAAAACAGCAGTTTTGGTCAAATTGGCATCCAGCATCCTGCTTCAAGTGCTGTTCCAGCCTCAGAAGCAAGTCTGAGCAGTTTTCAGCAGTTTTAGGAAAGACAGGAACAGCACTATGAGGACAAGCAACCTTGCTCAATGAACAAGGGAAGTGTTTCAGAACAGAACTTCTATTATAGGCACCTATATGAAAATCTGTACTTTATGACAGTACTCAAAAATAGCATTCCTATTCAGAAGATGGAAAAAAGCCATCTAGGCACAAGGGCCTGATTTCAATCAGACCTCTGATAACTTTAGTTCTCTTATTCTGAGCTGCCATTGATGAGATGAGAATGTGGTTGGATGTATTAAACCTGGAAGATTTATGTAACCAATAACGATCCACTCCAACAGACTGACAAAAATCAATTCTGAAAATATTCCCTTGGGAAAAAAAAAATCCAGCATTTTTTCAGTTATGAAAAAGTAACAGCTGATCCTCCCCTGAGGAAACCACGATAGCCTCCTACGGGTTATAAATGATGTAATTCAGACTGCGTGTGGGAAGCCAAAAACATTTGTCTTTTAGCACAAGGTGTCTATTTTAAAGCTGTCACCGCAATATTATCTGTATCCTTAATTAGCTGAGAAAGTCCTTCACCAGTTAAACTGCTACATTTCCACGCAGTCTAAATCCCTTTGCGACCTCATTCCTCCATGTCAGCTTTTGGATGTAGTGGTGATGATGCACAGCCCCATCAGCTCTGCCTGTGGCACAAAGGCCAAATGCTACAATTCAGACTTGCTCCATACCTGAACTACCCATCAAAGTGACTCACACAAACTGCTTCAGAAGATCAATTTGCAGCTTTCTCCATGAGGTTTTGGTTGCACTTGCACTTCACCTGTTACTACAAACTCTGGGTGCTATGTTAAAAATGGTATAGTTTTGATTTCATTTTAATTTCACTCAGATTATCAAATGAAGATTACTTATAACCTGAAGAAGCCATAAAACAATCCTACATAGAGCCAAGCTGGGAGAACGTCAGGTATTCAGTAGCCTATTTGTACCTTCAGGGAGTGCCTTGTAAAAGCACAAGCAGGAAAATAAAAAACAACTTTGTACACTACTGGTACAATGTGGCAAAAGTATGTGTCTCATACAGAGAACTCTGCAGTTAGAAACCTTTAAAATTTTCCTCTCTACTGCCTTCAGACAAATTACACAATGTTACCTTAAAAATAAGCAGTCCCAACTTTCATTTTGAGTCAGTGACAAAAGCAAAACTTCCAGAGTTTAGACCAAAACAGAGGCAGCTTATTTTTAAGAGGGCTGTTACACAAATCAATAGAGCTTTTCAAGCTTTGATGAATGAATCCAGGAAGATCTACTGTCTGATGCACCTGTACTGGAATACACAGCTGAGAAGCCTGTGCTTGCAAAAAAACACAATGACTTCCTGTTCTACATGTCTGAACATTACAGTTTTGCTTTTTATGAGCCTCTGACTTCTTGATGAGTCAGTTCATGTACCAAAGTATCTGCTAAATAGATATTTTTATTACACTATAGCCTTTTCGGATAGCATTCTACACCATCTTGCAAAAAGAGGAGTTACAGTTACATTTAAAGCCTTTCTCTCAGTTTAGACAACACAAATATTTAACAGCTCTATGAGAGATTCCCCTAGGTAATGATGACGGTTTCAAGGCATCTTGTTCTGCACCCTAAAAATGAGAATTGCCTGGTGCTCCCTACAAGCATTTATTATCCTGTGCACTTTGAATGCCTCTTCCCTTCTGAGGTAGAGGGGCAGCCTGCAGACACACTGACCGCTCTCAGATTTCCTCTCGACCATATCACTGAAAGCCACTGCAACTAAGGAGGCTTTTGAAGAGAGACTGAAACAATACCACAATAAAAGGGAAAAGCTATGGCATGCAGAGCACTTACCGGGATCTTCACATCCTTTCAGTATTTCTACACAGGAGAGAAGAAAAAAAGCCCAACCCTTCGATGTTGTTAAAAACCAGCTGAAATCCACCAACTCCTTTAAACCTCCAGCAACCGCCAGACTGAGGGACTCTGCTCGGAGTGCTTTTACTTCAGCCGAGGGTAGCGCCTTCTGCCTAAAGAGGGGCTGGCTCTGCCTTGCGTAAGCTGGGTAAACACTGCTGCACCACACAGCATTGGCTGGAGGCAGAGCCGGCATCCTGCTCCTGCTCCATCGATTCATCCATCCCCAGCCCCAAAAAGGAAAAAAGGAAGCGGAGGGTGTGTTGAGAACAATACTGCGGCCCAATTGCCTGGCAGCTCTGTGGTTGAGGTTCTCAGAGAAACATTGATTTATTTCCTTCTCTTACATAACTGTACCCATGCATGCTATACCTTTTCTTTTCTTTTCTTTTTTTTAACCATCATTTATTAGCACAGCTAGCTTTCCTCACCTCCCACACAAAGAGTAATTTCTTAATACAGTGAGAATTATACCAGCAGAAACTCTTTAGGCGTTGCTACCTCCGTTTTCACTAAGGCTGCAGAATTGGACACACCACACACCCGCAGACACCACCTGTAGCCAGTGATTCTACAACAGCTCATTCCTGTAGGATGCACGTTTAGAAAGGCATATCTGCACGTGCCAGACCAGGTTATGAGCTCATTTCTTATTCCACCAACATCGAAATCACTGCATCAAGCCAGTGGGTGGGATAATTTAAATGTCTGAGCCATAAAGTGGTGATCAAGTTACCACAGCTTCCAAGTTACCACCTCTCGGAATTGATCATGCAAATGCTCTGAGGCTGCTGCAAGCACGGTATGACACAGTACCTTAACCTTTACATCAAGTTTTACATCACAATTGTAGTGGGCCAAGAAGGTGGACATGGTTACCCTGACTCAAGCAATGTATAATATAGAAGCTGACATTTCACATCTCCAAGTTTTACAAGTGCCTGTTGCTCCTATTTCTGCTGCTCCCTCCTTGGCTTGTCACCTCAATTTTCTTTATGGACTGATCTGTCAGCATTTTTAAAAGTTGGTTTATCTGCTCTGTTGCTTTTCAGCTGGATCTGTTGCCCAGTTCAGCTCACAGTATAGTCACTGGGTAACACTTAAATCTAAGAACTGTCAAATGAGCTTTTTTGTTCATAATGCCATAACACAGCATACCTTGTAACTCCACAGAAGTGAGCTTCACTGCTGAGAACAAGGTGAACGTGTACCTGTTTTCTCTCTCCTCAACCTGTACTCCACAACCAACCTTTCCCTAAGTAATACTGTATGGCTGTTCTCTTACAGGATCTTATCACCCACTTGAAAAATTCAGCTACAGAACACCTTGCCATAGGACATTCTGGATAATAAAACTATACACAGGCTCAAAGGCACTATTTTTCCTCTTATAATAGATTACTAAGCACAAAGGTACCACTTTCCTCCACAGAAGTGCTTGAGTCACAGCTCCTGAACACTGAGAAGTTCCTGGACTTCAATGTACAGATGCTCCCTTGTTTCTGCTCTTCTGGTCACTGTAAGAAAAATGCTACTGAACACTAATCTGAAATGGTATGGTCACTACCACAGACATCAGATTACTAAACTGGCTAAGGGGAAAAAACAAAACCTACAAACGCTCAACTTTTTTAACCCAAATAATTTTGCTTATCTATTTGTGTGTTTATTCTGTAAACCTGCTATACCAGTGCAAGTGAGGGGATATGGACCTGCTGGATCCATCTCAACAGTAAAGCCAGAGACTCACCAAGTCCCATCTTGAGTTTAAAGTTGAATCCTCCTCTCTGCCAAAAGTCAATAGCTTTACCCTACTGGCACATGAACCTAGCTCTACCCCTGGTAACATGCCGATCCTTCAAATGGCACTTTTTACTGGGGTGGAAGAGTCACACAACCCCACCTCCCTGATCACATTCAAATATTTTCTATTTCACCCTGGTCTTTACAAAGTTAACAGCTTTAATACGGTTTTAAGCAGGGCTGAGGGTTTACTTTTGCAATTTTGTTTTAATGAAGAAAAAAAAGAAAACCACATCAAGCCTGCATTAGTATCACTTAACACACAGATATGGCACCAAGAGTACAAAAGGTGCTTTGTGTTCAGGTATTTAACTGTAGAGATAAGTTACCCTGGTATGACCACTTCTAGGTTGCATTACTTTTCTCACACAAGTTGTAACACTTGTACTGTTTCAAAAGTATTCATCCTGAAAAGCAAAACTTAGACCAATTTGCTTCTAGAGCTCCTTTATTTTCTCATTTTACAGACGCAGCTGTTCAGAGTTCAGGTTAATAAGCTTGTGGGTTACTTCACGCTGCAGCCAACTAAGAAGCTGCAGAGTGAGCAGCTGCAGGTGGATATGCCCCACCCAGCCTCCTGCAGGTAACAATCCTTCCTTCTGAGTCCTACCTGCCTTCCTATTAATGACCCATTGTATTCTGGAGCACAGGCTTCTGCTACCAGGCAACACCACGAAATGTCCTTTTCATAGCTAATCATGGCCCATCTTAATGCAGGGTTTTTTGAGGGTTTATTTTGCCCCTAGGCACACTGCTATATGGTTGCCTCTGAATTTCACCCTACAGACTTTTGTTTCCCTGCCTGTGTTTACTCACAGCCATGCTCTACTCAGCTGTTCTTGTGTCAACACTGTCCCTCACTTTTATGAGGAGGAGGGTTTAATGATTTTCACTGCACACAAGATCCATGCTCTGACTTGTGTACTGGAAGCAAATGCCTCCAGTGTGCTGTCGCCAGGCAAGCCATCTGATTTCTCCTGGAACAGATACCATGCCAGACTAAAACAATGTAATCTGTATCCCAAGATATTACTGCTAATTTCATGAAGTGATGCTGAACTGCAGGGGAGGTTCTTTCCTTGCAGTTAAAGAAATGAAGGGCTGTATCGTCATGTTCTCCTATCTGACTCACGAGCAGATGCTGTACAGTTTGATACAATTACGTGATTTCACATGACATTCAACATGAGCTTTGAAGAGGAACACATTTCTAGTTGCTCCAGCTAAAAAGACAGCCTTACAGACACAGGCAAAGGGCAGTGCTATGGCCTCTGGTGTCCACACTGCCAAGAAGCCTGAATGGCAAGCTCTTCACCCTGGAGTTAACCTCATCAGTGTATTACTACCAAATTCCAAAACAGACATTTGAAACAGCTGTTGATAATTTTATTTAAGAAAACAGACAGGGAGTGGAATAAAAGCCCTGTACAGGATAAGTGCTTGAAACTGCTGCACACAGAGTATATAAGAACTGAGACTGAAGGAAAGGAAACTGATGAAAGGGAGCAAAAATGTGGAAGACCAGGACCTCGGTCCCAAGGGGGAAGCAGGCTTGTACACTCAATACTGAATGCTGAACAAGCACTATACACCACCTTAACTCTTCTTCCCACAAAGTCAGTGGCTGAATGCTGATCAAAGCAAACAATATCCAAGAAACCCAAATATTTCATGTGTTACAAAGCATTAACACTGTTATGAGGTTCCCAGAAGCCTAACCCCAGGTGCATGAAGGAAGAAGAAAGAAGGGAAGATTACTGACTTAGCAGCCCCATTAATCTTTTATTGTGTTACGTCACATGTAATCTCTGTGCAAGGAGTTCCCATGTTATACAGTTAATAAAAAGTCATACTATAGTGTTTTAAGGAGATTATAGAGGGGGGGGGAGCAGCCTGAAGCCAAGAACATGCTATTTAGAGTATACAATAGAAATGTTAATCAAATAATCTGCAGGAAGAGAAGGGAAGGAAATGACCTAATCCTCTGCACTACTGTGTGGTGGCTTATGGTGAGAAGTAAGAAAATTCTTGTAAGGGCTGAGCAAACAAAGGTCCATTGTTAAAGCTATAACTTCCAGATAAGAACCCTTTTCTGCATCTCAAGTTTCTGTGAGATGAAGGGTAGATGGTACTTTATGAACTCTTCTACACTGACCACTTCTGGAGGGGGTAGGAGAGACTAATTAGATTTGCAGGACAGCTGGGTAAAAGATCCAAGTAGAATCTCAAGTTCTCAAGGCACAAATGCTCCTACAAACGGATTTGCCAACTCCAAAATGTCTTTCATCCAACCATGGCTATCCTCAAACAACTGTGGAGCAATTTGTCACTGAAGCAGCCAGTACACGGAGGCAACAAGTCACCACGCTGGAGAGAGGCATTTCCCAAGACACTAGTCACATTTTGCCATCAGACAAACCTAATGAGCATTTCTTACTAAGCCCTTACATCTTTGTGTGCCTGTTCCTCAGGCACACCGGGGAAGCCCTTCTCCCCAAGAACAGCCTGTTACCGTCAATCTATATCCCACTCTACAGACTGCAAAAAACAACTGGCCCTCTGTCTTCTATTTGATCTCTGCCTTAGTAGGCACACATGGCTTTTAGCACTGTACCAACTCAGTATTTTCAACTTCCTAGGGGACAGACCCCCATCACGAAAAGTACATGCAAGATTTCTGATTCTTGCACTGAGAAGATATTTCATAGTTAACCTTACTAGGAGCTGAAGGAATCTCAGACAGGAATGAAAAGTACCTTCATGACAGCAGCATTACTGACTTTTACACATTTGTCTGTTTTCAAGAGGCTGAGTCAACTCCTTTCCTGATAAAGGACTTCACAGAATCACAGAACAATTCAGGAGGTTACTTAGTCCAGCCTCCTGCTCAAAGCAGGAATCGGTTGCCCAGATATGGAGCAATCATTGCAAGAGTCTGGGAGCTTTAAGTATGAAACGGCCTCTCAAGGACACATTACCTCAGGAAATAGGAAAGGTGTACTGAATGCTGGAAAACAGCAGATGACAAGCAGTCTTGCAGACCAGTCTGGAGTTTTGTGTTTGTTTACAGCCTTCCTATGACTGCTGGATTCAACATTTGCTTAAAATAAAACAATTCACAAAAATTACTGCAGAGAGCTTGTTGTAGCTACGCCAAAGATTGTTTGGGCTGATTAAACATTTGAAAGGGTGAGACTCACACCATGTTTTAAAACAGCTCCACAAGAGAAATGCTGCCCAATAAGTAGTTCAAGGCAGCAATTGTTGCCCAAGTAAAACATGCGGGAATTGCGCTGCTCTCAAGATGGTGTTGTGGTTTAAACCCCAGCCAGCCACCAAGTACCATGTGGCTGCTTGCTCACACCTGCCCCCGTCCCTTGGGATGGACAGAAGAACCAGGGGGGAAAAAGGTAAAACCCTGAGGTTGAAATGTGAACAATCTAGTAATTGAAATAAAGTAAAATCAAACGTAATAAGAGAGAGAAATGAAACCCAAGAAAGTGATGTACAACACAATTGCTCACCAGCCATTGCCTGATGCCCAGCCCACGCCTGAGCAGCTGATCAGCCCCTCCCAGCCAACTCCCCCAAGTTTATATACTGGGCATGACATCCTGTTGTACGGAATATCCCTTTGGCCAGTTCAGCTTTCTTGGCCGTGCTCCCTCATAATTTCTTGTGCACCTGTCCATTGGCAGAGCATGGGAAACTGAAAAGTCCTTGATTTAGACTAGGTACTGCTAAACAACAACCCAAACATCAGTGTGTTAATACTACTCTCATCCTATTGCCAAAACACAGCACTGTACCAGCTACTGAGAAAATTAACTCTACCCCAGCTGAAATCAGCACAGATGGTCCCCCACCTGGCCTTCTCAAGTGCTGCCTGAAGCATCAGACACACTCAATTCCTAAAAATCGAAGACTGAAAGAATGATAGGCAAGGCCTCATTCTGAGGAAAACACATTTGTTTCCAAAAAGTTCAAACTGATGTAAGCCATCTGCCAAGTCAGAAACATGCAGATGTAGTTGCACCAGGCTTCCTTCCAAGACAGTAAACTTGAGTTTCCCAGGTATCTGGAAAAAGCTATTGTAAAAGATTTATTTTTTTTTAAGTTCTCTAGGATCATTTCTGGTTCAATTAACCTTGGCTATGAACAAGGACTTCCTCAAAGAATTTTTAAGCTGTTTTTCTGCCATCTTTCAACATCAGAACTTGGATTCTCTGAACTTCATGTATTATGGTTTCCCCTAAACACTGAAAGGGAGGCCCAATTTGAATTAATTTCCAAGATGCAGTTTTTGTACTTGCAAAGCCTTTAAGGTACCTTACAGCAGAACTAGCTGAACCTGCATTACCAGAAATCTTTCATTCCCACAAAGACAGATCATTTGACCATGGAGTTGTTCAGAGAACGTGAAGACAGTTGCTAGAAGTCGTAACACTTTCAGTGACGAAAGACGTTTCATATAGATTAGCAAAAAAAGGAGAAAAGTATTCAGCTGTAGAAATTCAGCTATTACTGGCTGTCTCCCCACACTCACATTCTAGGGGAAAAATATCTTAGGGGAGACAAAGCTTAAAAACTATTCAATACAGTTTTTTATCAATTGACAAAAGGATCACGCAAAAGGACCTCTTAAAAGAAGGCAAATACATTTTCACTCAAAGAGACTGTGAAGCACAAAAATCAAGTTTATCAGTTTCCCTCTGCTTTATCCTACATTCCTAACCACATTTATTATACTCAGGACACTCACCATTTCAACTGTAGTCCATCTGCAATTCTGGTAAAAGAAGTGCTGGCTAACCTCCAAATGGCCTCCTCACCCCTGCATGTGAATGTCCCAACTCTGTAGTTCACACCTAAATATTCTGAAAGTCACTGCTAATAAACATATCATCTTACCATATTCCTCCTCCTCACTTCAAACTCTGGACAGTCTTTATATAAGGTACAAAACTTGCCTCTTTCTAAACGTATCACCTCCAGCATGTACATATAAAAGCATATGACCTACATACCTCTGGAGAGCTGTCAGAGGCCTCCTCTCTGAAAGCCAAGGGTCAGGTTTTTATAGTGGCCTGCACAGATATATTAGAATTCTATACAGAAACAGCTGGTTCAGTACCTCCATTTCCTGTATTTCTGACATTCAGGCACGTCTTTTTAGGAACATTTTAAATATTGTTGTACAAGCTCAGGTACAGAACAAATGTTACTTTAGGCAATAACCTAAGAATTGACTGCTTTTCATATGCAATAGGCTTCTAGTAGAGATATACTGAAATATGTCCAGATACACTAAAAGCTGCCTCTTAACAAGTCAGATGAGCCAATTTTTATGCTAACACAACTTGTTTTTATACATGAACACAAAACTAACTTTTTGCACACTTTAATTTCCATGTTCATCACCTCCTACAGCCACCAATTCAAACAGGACAGTTCAAATACTTCCTCGTGTTGGACCACCTACCTGTTCCCAGTTACTGCTCATAGAAAAAAATCCCATGCTAGTCAATTATATTTTCTTTTTTGCTTTCTAATCCCACAGGCAATGCATGATTTAGCATATCTAGGCAGGCATAATACTTTGCTTCCTACACTTCTAATCCAATTTGGTTAAGAGGTTTGCTGCTTATAAAAATAAACAGGCAGTTGTACTTTACCTCTATGCAGGCACTAACACTTAACAACAAAAAGGTCATTCCCAAAGAGTAGTAAGAATTCAGTGCGAGAGATGTCATCCCTAAATTCAACTCCTTGGTTGAGACAGGAATTCAGTTGCTTCTTTACAGGTACAAGAGAGATCTGGTAGGTACTCTTGGCTCTCGTCACATGCCATGTTTGGCATTATTGTGCCAAACATATTCTCACCAAAAAAAGCCCAGGTCAGAATACCTCAGCCAGGGAGATGGAGCTGTACTATTTCTATAGGGACCCAAGGGACCTTGGTCTGACCATATGGTCCCGTTGTAATGAAGAGCTAAGGGAATCATTATGTTCAACATTTGCCTTATAGTTGGAAGTTTTCAAGGTGTCACTAGTTTTAAGTTTTCAATTTGCTATATAAACAGAAAAAAGTTAGCTTCAAGTAAGATAAATTCAAATAAGAGAAGGTGTGTAGCTCTATATGGCAACTTCTGGAAAAAAAAAACCACCAAAAACCAAAACCAAAAGAACCCTCAAACGCCATGCTTAAAGCTGTATCCTGGCCAGGGCTCAGGTTCTCTGTACATATCAGCTCATATTTCAAAGGTACCTAAAGAAGTATCCAAAACAAATGTAGCTGAACAGTTAAAGACTGAGCTAGATTTGAATTAGCCCAAGCATGAAAGAAAATCTACATTTCTTTCTTATTTCAGGCATTTCTCTGATGCACAAAATTATCTCAACACTTGCAAACTCACTTGCAGCAATGACCTTGGCTTTGCACTTTGTACCTGTATGCGTTGAGAGGCAGGCTTTAAGCAGCAAAGAATCACTTGTTTTCCCTCAAAGAAAAATTTTTCCATTCAGGAAATAGGAAACACCATTGGGCAAATATACTGAAAAGAGCATACAGCCACAAAAAATGGCAGTTTTGACAGCTCCATGACCAAGCCATTTTTGAACAGTACCAGATGATCCAGAACACAGTAGTACTTTATAAACTTTGGAAATAAATTTCATGTGATTTACAGCATCACTTATTTATTAACCAAATTGACTGGTTAATACAGTACAGATTTCTTCCTTTCTGAACCTTGAGAAAAAGATTGTGAGAAGCCTCTACTTTAACCCATGGTGTGCACTACTCCATATACCTGCACAGGCTACATCTGGGTATCCTCAAGTGCACCTCTGTGTACCATGGAAATCTTAAATCCTTAAGTTTTTCTAGTAGAGCAAAGTTCACAGTAATATTCTAGTCTGGAAGAGCTGTTTTACTTGCCCCTTTTCAGTCAGCCATTCAGAGCAGACTGATTGGTTCCAAGAAATCTGGCTCTTCAGAAGTAATCCTTGCAAGTTTTAGGGGTAGATCAGCCCTCTCTGGACTGACATTGTTTATGAACACTGCTTCAAATTACTAACAGCTGCTCATACTGAGCACAGCAGTGCCTCATTGACATGCATTCAGAAAGGTTTACACAAGTCCTGTTCACATTCAGTTTGCTGCTTGTCATTAGTTACTCTTCTGCTTAGGGATGTCTCCTGCCAGAGTGCTCAGAGGGTTATGAACTGTCTTGGGCACATGTTAAAAAGTCACCGCCCAGACCTGGCAGAGATGTCTGACACATTCAAGCTTGTGGACCAAAGTGAAAAAATACCCACCAAACCACTCAAACAAACACTTTAGGAATACCATTCATGTAATTAACTATTCACCAGACATACTAAAAAACTAGAGAACTTTCAATATGGCAAAGTTCATTGGAGCCAATTTGACACTAAACAACCAGTATGAGTTTATGAAGTGTCAGGCGAGTGGGACAAAGGCTACAAGTTTGCCAGGCTGATCAGCAGAGCTGCCTTTAGCGGTACATATTGCCTCTACGCAATTCAGTGGCAGAAGTTTTATTTAGAATTCCAAAAACAGATTTTCAAGCATGCTCAGTCTCACTTCAGCAACATCAACCCCAGCTGTAGAATATATATTCTCTAAACATAAAGGAAAGAAAATACCTTCTCTGGTGCAGCAGCCACTGGTGTACCTAAACTTCTTAAAACACTGAAGTCATTCTGCACTTTTAGCATTACACTGATGGAAGTGTGTGGATTACACGTCCCCAAAATAAACTTTGAACTATGCAAATAAATACAGCACTGTCACAAGCTCGCCCTCCTCTACTCTCTGTTTTATAATACACATTCCTTGTCTGCAAACATGACTGCCAGGACAAAAAGGTGCAAGGTCAGCCGCACCAAAACCTGTGAAATGTTATCAATACTATACAACGTTACAAAACCAACAAGAGGAGTATATCAGCTCCAGTAATTGCAATAGTTTCTGAAGTGAAGCATTTTTCTTTCAGGAGTCACTTCCAAGCTGAGGCTTTTTTATCTTTTTAGAAGGGATGCACTTTTTTTTTAATTGCAGAAAAATTAAAAAAATCAACAACAATAAAAAAGGGGAAGCACAAAAAAATATTTTCTACAAAAAAAGAAAAAAAAAGTCGCCATTTTAAAACCAATAGGTGGCCTAAGCTCTTTATTTTGAATGTACAGTTTAATAGCATGGTGGGAAAGAACTTGTGTCAGTAACTTTAAGACATACAGCTATTTAATTTTCATTATATTTAAAAACAGAGTTATAGTAGCTACCTCGTATTAGAAATAATACACACATTTTTTAACTACTTAAAAGACTGATGCAAACATCACAGCCCAAAATGCAGACTGCAACTGTTGACACAAAGCTTCAGTCCTGAAACTCGCTCAACGAGAACCGTGAGTTAGAGCTCAGTGCCTGGGGAGCAAAGCACCACCTTTGGGAACAAACACACATTCCTAGTTTTGTCCTAGTTTTGTGACTGAGGAACTATTTTTTACTGCTTCTGGTGTTAAAAGTTACAACTAAGCATCCTCATATTTGCTGTACTGGGATTTGGGACAGTCCAGCTGCAGGGACTAACTGCGTGTTTCACTTGTTTTAGGCCCTTTATAAGAACAGGACTGAGCCTAACATGAAGGGGTGCAAGTTTAGGAATTACTGGGTTTCTTCTTATATCTAGTCCTGTCTTTGCAGGTCATCCTCCCTCATTCAGCAATATGACAAAGTTAATATGTCCTCACACAGGTGACTTACTGATATTTGATTAACACATTTAAATAAATGCCTTTGTTTCCCAAAGATATAGCATAGTACATATTCCTTAACTTTGGATATAGAAGTCTACCCAGAAATTGTATAAGAAGGAAAAAGAAAGGCTGCAATGATCACCTCCAAAGCAATACCCATAAGGTCGTATACACTGAAGCAGCAAGACCTATCTTTTACCAGCAAAAAAAAAAATAAAAAAGGTCTAGAATATAAAAGTTGAGCAAAGATAACAGAAGACCTAACACAAAGGGGCATTGAAATATTACAATTGAAACTCCCAGTGAAGTGGCAGCCAACTGAAATCAAAGATCATAAGAAAAGCTTTCTTGTTAATCGAAAGCAACATGAAATCTTTTTCTGACCACAAATGCACAGAGTAATCCAAACCAGCTCCAGCGTAAAGAAGACTGAATCCTTTGACAAAACTTCAGCCTTTCAGATAACTGCTTGCAAACCCAACATGTTCCAAAGATGGTTTTTACTCTGGCACAAATTAAGACTCTCTAGTTAAATTTTAAAAAGTAAAAATATTTGCAGCCTATAAGTTTAGCCCAGATTGGAATTCTGCAACAAGATCCTCTTCCTTAAGTGTCTTTTTAAAGCATGCCAAATCCATTAGTTAAAAGGATAATCTAAATAAAGCCATTGTTAAAAAAATAAAACGACATCAGATCATGGCTAGAACAGCTAAGGAACTGGTCAGGGAGGAAGGATTATTTCCTGGCACGGTAATGAAGCAACAGACCGAGTTCTCTTTCTTTCTTTTTATTATTATATTTAGCTTTCCCCATGTTTCACAAAAATAAAACTGAGGATTTTAGCTCATCTGATTAGCAGATAATCAACTGTACTGAGCAGCAGGACTTGGTTTCCATGCAAATAAAGTAAAAGCATGTTTAGCAAGGAAAAGAAAATGAAGTCCAAACTGTTTTTCTTCATCTACCATGTCAATTCACCAAACCTGATACTTGAGCCCAATTATGCAGGTGCAAGTAAGGATTCAACTGCACGGAAGGCAACTGAATTCAGCAGCATAAACAAGATCACTATCAGCCTAACTAAGCAAGACTCTACTAGAGCAGATCTTGGCTGGACATGTGATTTAATTCACCACTCTGATTTTGGATAAGCCACAGACCTCCAAAATAATTACACTGCCATCAGAGACAATGCTCAATGTCAGTTACAGTATTTAAGTTGTGTATTGTTTGTCTGAACAGATGAAGCACTTAAATGCCAGATACCTTCCAGCTTCTCAAGCCACTAACTTCAAGTGCATTTCACAGCTCTTCCTAAGAGTTTTTCTGCAAATATTTTGGGTGTATATAGAAGTACTTGAACACGGAAAGTCCCCTCTGACCCACCATGCTTCATTAGAAAGAAATTCCTCCTAACGCATCTTCCAGTGAGACCCTCAAGTTGACAAAATAAAGCTCTAACAGCTACATTACTATCAAAGCTCCAGACCACACTGCACTATCTGTTGACTTTCCCCTTGGAATACACAGGCAGAGTCAAAGAATTTTGGAATAAGAATTCACTCATGATAGAAATTTGACAGAAAAATCAAGAGGCACAGTGGAATACAGAGCTGATCAGAAACTAAAATAAATATGCAGCATGAATTCAAATCAGCAAACTCATCTGAAATAAATAATGAAGTGGTGTTTCCCATACCTAAAACATTTCAGGCTGTTAACCACCAATACTGACTCCTCATAACCAGTTTCAGGACTTTGGCAGTTGAAACACAAATAGCAGCCATTGAAGTACTGATACCTTTGATCATGAAAAACATTATTACGATTAGCATCTCATGGCTATTTGCTCCAATCCCCCGAGATGTAAAATGAAACTATAAACATTTTCAAAGTTATATGCCAAAAGTCCTCTCACTATTAATCACACCCTTTGTACTTGAGGCTGTACTCTCAATTTCACTAGCATTAACTCCATTTGAAAACTGGTCTAAGCAAGGAAAAGCTGATGTTCTCACACCACCACATTACTACACTGGTTCAAACAACAGTGAGAGGAGGCAGCAGTTGTCCTCAAACCAGAGGGCCAAGGAAAAAGAACAAGCCATAGATACATTCACAGACAAAACTATAGAAAGCAATACAGGAATTTTAAGCCTACCACATCAGAAGGATATATAGTCAGTCTAATAACAAAACTTATGGCACAGCTCCCTGAACCTCTTAGAAAACTCCCACAATTAATTTCTCTTGAGTTAGTGAGAAAACTCAGCTCATGGAAAAACTCTGGTCAGCAGGTCTGGAGCAAAGACAGGCCCAGGGCTGCACAGCTCAGATCTGGGGTGGGGTTGCTGTGTGTGTGCTCAGGTCAGGGAGATGACATGGAGAAGGCATCACCCTCAGCAGGCAGTAAATAGTGCATCAGCTTAGAGCCCTGGAAACAACCTTAGGCAGAAACCCAATATTATGGCATGAGAAGGTAAATTTGGTACAGCTTAGGAGCTGCTTTGCTAATATAATAATCTGCATTTTTATAAAAGCTGGGAGTTGTTGCTGTAGAGAGATACTGTCTAATGAACTACTTTAAGCATTCTCTCTCCACTTTCTTAAGAAAAACAACATAGTGATTAGAGAACAAATACGGTTACGGATAGTTACAGCCAGACAATACTAATAGTTCATACTGTTCTACCCTTGTACTTCTAGCAACTAATCTCAATCAAAATCTTCAGGAGGTAAACAAAAGCTTATTTTAAAGGAGCTCCAGAAGCAGTTACTGAATTCTCTAGGTGAAAAAACTGAAAAGAAGCTCATGTGCAAGTAGAAAAGTTTGTTCTTGTAGAACAACTGTGTAGATGTAAACTCACCGTCTCCAAGAACCTCGAGATTGTAACCGCACTTCCAC
The DNA here is from genome assembly GCA_013396755.1 of Sclerurus mexicanus. Lineage (NCBI taxonomy): Eukaryota > Metazoa > Chordata > Aves > Passeriformes > Furnariidae > Sclerurus > Sclerurus mexicanus. Next base: position 501,535 of record VWZF01000486.1, on the reverse strand, counting down.
TTGGATTTACGATACATAATCAAAAGCCACACTCGCGGAGGGAAAATGACCTGCTGATGATGGTGGCTGTCAACAATGAGTTCAGATCAGTTTAGCTGCTAGTGCGGACAGGACAACGTTTTTCAACACTGCGAGAGAAAGCCAGAGTGAGACCACATGGTTAAGCCCCATCCACATTAGCACCATCAGCAATTGAGAACTGTCAGCTGGGAGAGGCAGAGGTGGGAAGTCTACCTGTCACAAACACTGGGAAGAATGGTTTCCTAGAGGTTTAACAGTATCGGCTCAGTGTCTACTGGAATAAATGCATGTTGAGAAAAGCACCAGTGAAATGTCTTGGAACACAGCATATTTCCTTCCCTCCAATCAGTTTTCCCAGTGCAAACTAAAACGCCCAGTAGTTTGAAATTATTCAGGGAATTCAGTTAACAGTCAGTTGGTTTCAGTGTGCTCAAGATTTACTGAAATTTAAGAACATGTTCTGGAATTATACTGGATAACTCAAAGTTTTACATTTACAGAAGACTGCCAGTTGCAGGTAAGCTTTAGACAAGCACTGTCAGCAGATACCCTGGCTGTGTGTTAGTCAAAACCTTGCAAAATAAAAGGATGAAAGGGCTGGCTTTAACTTCAAACTGCTTAGAGTAGGGGGAGCTGGACCAGATGAACTCCAGAGCTCCCTTCCAAAATAAATTTTTCCCTTCATTGACAAACCTGGCCACTAGCAGAGAGACATGAGCTTTGCATGCAAAGACAAGCCCTGCATCACAGGCCTGTTATTTATCACCTCTTCTCACCACTGCCTGAACTTAGTTGTTAACATAGAGCAGGAGCACATTCTGCAGTTAAACAATTTTAAGGTGGCATAAAACACCACTGCCTGCAAAAGCAGTGGGACCTGCCTGCTTCTTGCAGTCTAATAACACACGGTTTGTGCACAACCATGATTCACAGATTCATGCCCCAATCTGCTTCTCAACTGGATTTACTGGCACCAAGAGCACCTGAACAAAGGATAGGAACAGAAAGCTGGAACCATCTTTCATGTGACTTTGTGTTCATTTCCAGAAAAAAAAGTGAAATTATGTATTTTTAAATACACAGACTATTTAATAGCAAGATAACAGGAAGTAAGAGTTTCTTCCTGAGTAGTACTTAAAAGCTGTGTTTACTCTTGAAAAACAAAGGAACTTAATTATTCCCATTCTTAACTCCAGAGATAATTTTGTTTTCTTTATACTCACTCCTCTATTCAACTTGTTTTGTTCCTTTAGGTAACAGAAGCTACATTCATCAGCTGCTTAGTACAGCAATAATCTTATTAGCATGCATTTTGAGCTAATACTAAGCTTATATGAAGGATGTTTTAAAATTAAGCTTGAAAACAAGCAGAGTAACAGCAATAAATGAAGAATTTAAAATTCTCTCTGTTACAAAAACACACCTATAGTTCTGTCTTAATCAGGCTTAGTCATTTCCTGTACATTTCTTCATAGGGCAATGTTTTTGCTACAGTTTTTACTGTGTTTAGGGGTCTAGGACTTAGGAAAACTCCAGAGACGAGGAAGATAAGCACCATTAGTCTACCCAGTTCTGCAGCATTATGTAGCACCAATTCTTCTTATGAGGGACAACACCAAGATACCAATTGCCAAAACACTTCCAGGAGGCAAAAACGAGGCACAGCTTGTCTGCTAACATTAACATGAGTTAATTCCACAAGCAGCTGCTACACTAAAACCTGGGGTACACTAACATTAACAGACCAGTTGCAAAAATTCTTCCACCAAAAATTCTGAATTGGTCATTTGGTTGCATGCTGGAAAAGCATCTCCTAACACTGCCTGGACAAGGCTAACCTGCAGAAACTGAACAGGCCCCAAGAGAGACTCCAGTACATGGAGTGGAATGAGAAGGCAGGTGTAGGACAGAAAATAGTCTCTGAAGACTGTGAGATAGTACCTGAAGGTTGTCAAAGCTGAAGTAATATTTCCAAAGACTAACCACCACCTCTGAGATGGAGTAGAGTCTGAAACAAACTATGTCTGAGGACCAGACAACTGAAACTAGATTTTAAAAGCATACTTCAGTGTAAGAGTGAGGCCTAACAAAAATCACCAAGTTCCAGGGTTAAGTTTACAATGCAGACTAACCAGGAATTCCCACATACTTTATTACAATGGCTACTATTAATAAGGAGTGTAGAACTCACTGGGATTTTAAGTCATTCTGTCTCATTTTAAGTCAAGAGACACCTCTGGTCACTTCTTAGATTCAAGTCTTTGAAGCCCTGAGCAACTTTACCTTCTGCCAGAGCTGTTAGAGTAAAGTTGCAAAGCAGAAACCAAAACAGACTGTCATTAAATAAAAGGAAGCTCGGCAGAAGGAGTAGAAGAGGCGGAGGGAGAAAACCCAGGCTCCACCAAATGCCATGCTGCTCCACACCAACAATGGAAGGGAATCCTGTTTCACTCGGAGGGCTATGAGCCACCTGGCCAGAAGCCATGGTTATGCACAGCTACTTGGCCCTAAGGGTTGAAAATAAAAGATGAACAGCCAAAATATGAGGCCAGCAGACACAGCTGTCAGGCAGAGTTCAGCAGACCTGAGGACTGTAGCATTACCAACACTCCAGCCCATATTGGTTGGCTGTTTTGAACTATACCCCATTCTTTCCCTCAGTTATTTCCTTCCTCTCTTTGTCTACCCACCATAACTTCTACTTGTGCTCTGTTTCTCTCCCCCTACCTCTTCCCTTCTTTGTCTCTTCAGAGTCCAAAGTCTTTTGGTCAGGCTTCTATTCATAATAATAAAAAGAAAGAAAGAGAACTCGGTCTGTTGCTTCATTACCGTGCCAGGAAATAATCCTTCCTCCCTGACCAGTTCCTTAGCTGTTCTAGCTGTTCTCTGCTTTGGTACAACACAAGCACTGAAAAAAATCAAAGTTCACAATTTTTGGTATGCTTAGCTTCTTGTCTCAGGTTTTTATAAAATTCAAGTTCCTTGAAAGACAATTGATAGATTGTTTATAACACTACTCTGCCACAGCATACCAGTCAGTATTAAAGACAAGAGTTCACAAATAATGCAGTCTGCTGATTTAGCTTCTATAAATGGAGAGTTTGGCCGCTGCAGAAATGTCTGATCTACAGCTCTCACTCACATAAACAGTCCCTAGCCACACAAATAAAGATTGTCATGATCCTTCCCTGAACTCCTGCAGGGACAAAAATTAACATGATAGCAGATTGGATGGAACAGCTCTAAGAAAAATCAATAACAGTAGCTGTAAAATCTAAAATTAAAGTAAGTCTGTTTTTGATGCTTTCAGTACACACAGTACATTAAATTTGGCAAAAGCCCAATGGAACATGAAGTACTTGTGGACAATGTCTGCCAAGAGCTAGAAATATAGCACTTAAGTCTTTAAAGAACAAACAGAGGACCTCAGTTCATTTCTACTTTACGCATCGGAAAAAAATTAAATCAAGGTGAACCTTCTGAGGGAACATTTGTACTAAATCTAATTGGTGTGTTTTGTACAATGCTGAACGGAACATATGCTGATTGGCAGAGAATCAGTATTTGTCATTTTATAATCCATTCCACTTGTGACAAAGGTTACAAACATATGTTATACCTCCCCATATTCCAAACCACGATGCTTTCCTCCTCAGCATCAGAACTGTGTCTCACAAAAGCTCTGTACCTGGTGCTTGGTCATGCTGACACTTCTAAACATCTGACACAGTGAAAGCAGAAGAAAGAAACAGGAAGTGTGAACCCAGGGAACTCATGCTGCACAGTTTTTTCACCCACCTTCACGTCTGTTGGTACTTCATTAGTTTATATGCCTCAGAGCAGAGCAAGATTTGATTAGTAACTGAATACTAATTTGCATTTCCGTAGCAGCCTCCAAACATTAACAAATTAAGCATCAACACACCTGTGAGTTCCTTACCTTTATTAAAATAAGGACAAAAAGAAGAGACAAGGCTAATAGCCATCTGGGTCTTTGGAGACACCACCCACCATCCCAGCAGACAGGTTCCTCTCCTTGTCACCTTCTATATGCTGAGCTCCTTCCTAGTTGGACAGGAGAGTGGAGCACAATTCCAGCTTTGTTTTGTTTCAGGCTAAGCCCTGCCTTGGGAAACTGGACAGCAAGAGAAGAGAAAACAGACAATGCTACACTTGACACTGGCCCAAAGTGAGGTAAGAAACTTCTCATGTCATCTCACTCCACATGTAAGCCAAGCACTACCTGGATCTTTAAAGCTGTTATTTCTTGATGATAGAGATTTTGAAACGTAAAAAGCTGCCAGATTAATCTGTTACTCCTCCTCGTTAACAAGAGCATCAATAAGATAATAGCAGCATGCCTACAATACTTGTTGTTGTGAACTCTAAGCAACTGAAAGACACCAAACAACTGATTATTGGCATGATAAATAAGCTCTTCACTTCTCCCTGTAACTGGTCTCTCTTGGTTTTAGGAGTTAGCTCTTCCCTCAACTTTTGGATAAGGATCCTATCTCTGCTCCTGTTTAGACCATTGCAACTTGAATGAGCCCCTCTCCAAAGTTAGAGTAAGGAAAAGATGGCAAGAAAAATGCTTGTAACACTCTCCTTCTCAAGGCAGAATTTTCTCTTGCTATCTATGCATATCTCAGAACAGTGACATATGAACGCTTATTTCAATGAGGAAAAAAATTTAATAGTGTGTATATATAATACTGGCATAGAAATTCAAAAGCAGTTGCTATATCTAATCACAAGTGGCTTATAAGCCCCCACTTTGTACTACAGCATCCTGACCTTTCTCAGCCAGCAGTAAGAGGTACAAGAACCTACTCTGTGTTCACATCCGCTGCTCAGAAACCCACAGACAAAGCCAACGCACTGGCCACAACACTGACTGGAAAAACATGCACACGTGCAAGAAAAAAAAAAGGCATAAAAATAAAAGCTACTTGTGCATTTGTATGCCTGCATGATCAATTTGAGTTCCTCAATTTCAGCAGGTGGCCAATGGCTTCGACACAGTAATACATCATTTCTTTCAAAAAAGACAAGAGAAAAAAACCCACCAAGCTGTTACCCTCACCATGGTATACTCCAGCCTTCTGGAACAATCTCGACTAGTTTACAGAAACCTCACCCATCAGGCAGCAGTTCATGCTCCATCAAAAGGGAAAGAACTACTGGAATGATATTTCACATGCACCATGTGCAGCACCAAAGAAACACTAAGACAATTGTTGTGGGCTATCAGCAGCACAGGAATTACCTTATGAAAAAAAAACCAAACAAAACAAAACCAACAAAAATCCCCCCTAAACAACAACCTCCCAAAAACCCCCAAAGATCCACTTACCACAGGAATCAAGAGACAATGACTTTGCTGTGAAAGTAATCTAAGCACAAAGGGGTGATCAACTGTCTTCAGACTAATACTCTTTACGATATAATTTGTCTAAAGCTTGGTTTGCTAATCCCAGAGTATGAAGTGCATAATCATAAATATATGCTGTTTGTATATATATGTATATATGCATATGTACATATATATATATATAAAACATATTAAGAGGTACAAGGACAGCAGTTTGGAGCAGGGAGCAGCCCTTATCTGAAGCGTCAGCACTACCATCACAAATTTGCCTCAACATTATCACACCAGAATAAGTGCAAGTGAAACACTAAGTGTCTGCTTCTGGGCCTTCTGGTTCTCTGCAATGCCTACCTGAAAAACTGAAAAAAATGTTAGATTTTTTTCCCTGCTAAAAAGCAATTTTTACTGATTGTCCCCATAAGTTTCAGGTAATTTGAGCTGGATCTCTCCCAACTCTTTATTGAAAGTACTTTAAATAAATATTCCCACAACTAGCAGGTGCTGATGTTAAGTCTTACCACAATGACTTGTTTCACAGTTTGACTATTATCTTCTCCCCTACAACTATTCAACTGGGCAGCCAATGTGCTCATGCCACTTGTGGGCATCATACAGTTTTTTGTGGAGTTCTGAAAGCAGCATTCCTAAATCTGAAACCTCATTACCATGCAAGTTTGATCATGAAGATGGAAATAGCAGTATTGACTGAACAGTCCATAACTCTGTCTTCTCAAACATTAATAGTCAACAATTGTGGTGTCCTACACAGAAGGAACTCTCCCAGTTTCTATCAGCAGATTTTGTAGTATGCTATGTTTTTTTTCCTAAATTCAAAAGAGAGCATTTGCTCAACAAAAAGGAGTCAGATCCAAAACCAAGAGGGAGTGGATACCCTACCTCCAACACTAGTAAGTGTTGAGGCCACTTTACTCTTTTTCATTGCAGAACAAAAGTTCAATGTCACTCTCTGCTAACCTCGAAATACAGTAGGAATCTAAATACAGCAAATCAAATATCTATATGCATTTATTTTCTTCCATGTTGAACATTCCCCGGAGTATTTAAAGTGGCTTAGGGAAAAAGTTTTTTCCTTTGTTTGGCTTGATTTACATCAGTGAGAAACGGCAGAATTGACATATTTTTAGTATTAGCAATTTATCCCAAGAGGTGCATTAAAAAAGGAAAATGAGCAACAAGTTCTTTAAAAGTAAGCCTCTGTGTATGATGCATTTTGGATTTTTACCCTTAGCCTCATACCAAATAAATAGTTCAGCCATATGATCTGACAAAAGAATCATTACTTATTTTCCAGTTGAAACTTACGTTAAACCACAATTAAGGCTATACTTATTTCTGTAACAATATTGTACTGAACTAAAACTGCTTCAGTTAAGTGGAAAGGATATCAAGGTAGCAGAAGACAAAAATCTCAATATACATATTAACACTTAAAGAGAAGAGGAGCCTTGAGATTACTCAGAAGTTCTCCAGGGACCACTTTTATCATTTAACATAAATAATCTGTCTTAGGACAAAGAAAATACAGGTGAAGTACTCAACTTTGTATGATTTTAAAATCAAGTCTTTATTATTTAATACTGCTAGACTATGAAAGGGAGAATGAACTGAGAGCAGTGAATGTGGGCACTTTGGGGCAGATCTGTGACCATAGGAGAGGTATGATCTTAACACAGGAAGTGGAACTACAAACACACGGAACTCTAAGCCTAATTTTGCTACTAGTTTAATGTTATCTTACAGTATTCCAGTAGACTCAATGTTCAAAGGGGCCGCATGTGCAAGCTACATAGGCACAGAAGTTCTCATTCCTACAGCCCACCATTCTCCCTGAGTGCCTTGTGCCCTGTCCCACACATCACTGATCAATTCCTAAGCAAAGGTGACCAGCTGGACAGAAATATTTCAGCTATATCTAACCCAGAGATGCCAGTTTGACTGCCCTGACCCAAAGAAGAATTAAGCCATTAGTGTTGTTGACCCAGATCAAGGGCTTACCATCCTAGAGGACAAGTTGGTAGGGATAAACTAACCCAACAACTGCAACTTTCCAATTGCTCGCTACTCCATTCAGACAATTAAGGAGAAACACTGAAGAGGCAAGAAGGACAGTGTGAGAGGCACAAATCACACCACTAAGTTTGTTCTCACTATGCCTTCAGAAACTCTTGCAGGCCTTGAGCTTCACCAATGTCAATCTTAACAGTCTTCTTCACAGAAAACACATCAGTGCCCTCAAATTCAATCCCTACTCCACACCTTGTCCATAAATTAAGGAAAATAGGTACCCCAGCTTAGAAAAGAATATTTTTAAGCATTTGTAATGAAGCCCAAAGGGTTATGCAGTTGCAGGAGCATTGCAAACTTGAAACACAAGCAGCTAAGTACATCCAGGCAGATGAATCAATTGGCAACAGAAGAAACAAAAAAAACCATTGATGGCAGTCTACCTAAAACTAATTTTGGCTAGTCAGGGTTTTGTGTTTTATTATTTTTCTGGGTTTTGGGGTTTTGTTTTGTTTGTTTTCTTCCCAATCTTCTTTTCAAGTCCTAGATCCAACAAACTATCCCCCAAAGAATTCTACTTGACTTTCTCCAAACAACTACTTTGCAAGTACCTACAAAATATTTTTTACATATCCCATCCACTCAAAACCTCAGTCAATCCACAAAACACCATTATGTAGTAGCTATTCATATTATTAACTATCCTAAAAACAATAAAAAGTACTCTAGAGATCACTTCTGGTTTGAGTCCTTTTAACTTCAGCCTTTCAACACTTTCCTTGCTGTTCACACCAATATACCTACCCTAATACAGCCAGATCAGCACCTCACTGGCCCAAATATCTCTGTACTATTAAAAAAATTTCTCACGGGGAATGCTTTTATCCCTTCTAAAAACACATTTATGCAATTAACTGCTACAAACAGGGCTGGCACAGAAAAACATCTGGCTGACATAGCTGTATAGCCAAAATCCAGGGAGATAAAGAGGATTTTGAGCCAATGTGTTGCAAGTCTTCTTCTACAACACACACTACTGGTGAACAAGGAAAGTGAGTGTGAACTTAACAAATCCTCTTCCCAAAAGGAATATAATTACCAGAGTAAGAGGTTTTGACCGCTGCTAATCGAAAAATTCCAATATACCTTTAATTAGAAGACTAAAATTATAGGACACTCCCTATCCTGAAACCGCAGCCAGAAATTCATGGCAAGGTTTAGTCCACTCTGCTCTCGAGTACAAAATTCAAGCTCAAAATTCAGCATTTACATAAGTACCATGAGTGGCAGTCAAGTCACTATGATTAAATTCAGCAGCATGGATTAAAAACAAGGTCAGCAGATTAACTTTTATTACCTGTTCATGAACCGAACCGTGCTCCTGCATGGCAGGCTCCAGAGGATACCATCAATCCTTAACCAAACACTTCCACTCAGGCGCTGTGCTCCGTGTGAATCAAACAAGCTGCTGACTAGTTCACACTTGAGCCCATGTCCCAAAACACCACCTCAGCATTTACATCTCACATGCCAGCCAGGAGGACACTGCTGGAGCAGGACTGGTATTGATGACCACCTACCTTCAGCACAGGGTGCCAGCAGGGGACAACAGACTTTTCCTGTAAAGCCTGTACATTCCAGCCGACTATTTCACATCCATTCATTACAGGGTTATTCCAGAGAAGTCATTTCTAGCAGCTATGAATATTTGGTGCTCCAAATCATGTAATAAATCATGGGTCAGCAAAAAAGGCCGTGGCATAGGGCTTACCTAGGTAGCCCATAAGCTGTGCACTCACTCATGTAAAACTCAAGAACCTCTTCCTACTCGAGGCAAGATCTCCTTTTCGAATCAGCGTAAATACGGCATACTTGTAAAAGAACATATTTTCAGTGCAAGGCTGTAATTTTTCTGCAAATCAAGTTATTGTTAGGAGTTTTTACTGCTTTTAGGATAAGGCAGCAACAAGGTAAAGCTTGGGTTTTTTTTTAGTTTAAAGAGGATTGCGGATATGACAAAGAACTTACATCTTTTTTAACTTGAAAGGCAGGCTTTTGAATACATCAACTCAAACATTTTAAACAAGAAACACAGTCACTTGTAACTATTTATCGCCACGTCCACTGCAAAACATTAAGGTCCCAAAGAATATGCCATGATGCTACCCTTGTTGTCACAGCCCATCTCCAACCACCCACTGGAGAGGGAAATGCATCCCGAGAGCTGCCCACGGCCTCCTGGGAGACAAAAAGCCACTTCAGCTTGGCCCAACGGACATGATTTTTCACAATTAAACTGCTGTCTTACCTTCTTCCCCATGAATCTTTTCATTCAGGTAGACTAACTGGGCCTGATTAGGGATGTAATATTAATTTCAGTAGACCCGGGGAACTACAGTAGGAGTATAATATTTAGTGGTTCATTCTGCTAACTGGCAGATTGAAAGGAAACAGAAACTAGATCAGATGGAAACATGCTTACTTTTTTCCACTGAAATTCTCAGCAGTATTCAGCAATGCTCGACCTACTTCCTATACCATCTCTTTGCTGTCACTTCCTCTGACAGTTTGTCAGCACGCTTGTGAATCTGGAGATTAAGGAATGAATGCCTAGGAAGCAAAAGAGCTGGACTTTTTCGCTTTGATGCTCAGTCAAAACTTTTACAATCTAACCAGCAAGGTACACAGTGACCAGCAAGCAACAAGTACCTCCAATTACTGGCGTCCAGCAGGAATTGCTAATCAACTGTGTAATTTCACTTACAAGTATGCACTTAAAGGTGACTGATTTCTCATGAAACACCCTCTTTCTTCCTTTTTTAGTTCAGGGCATGGATTAGCATCTACAAACAGCTTTGGGTTTTCTGCCTTCGCTACTCCAGAGCTCCTGTCTGAAAAGGCGTTTTACATCAAAATATACATGTAATTAGTTCCTTCCAAATGAATAAGAGTTTTAAATACCACTGGCTCCAAGCAGATGATCTTCTATTTTGCATCTACAAACACAGGCACTAGCTATAAATCCTGAAGTGAAAGGATTCTGTTTTCCATGCCTAGTGTCTTAATAGAAACCAGGATTGCTACCAAAATACAGAACAGTCATAGCAGAGCTAGTATATTAAGTTCTGCTCTAACTGAAATACTAGTAGTTACGCAAAATTTTAATTTCCAAGATGAATACAAGTACAGTGACCTGCTGTGTTGAGAAATACGTTTCAGTGTTAGTAAGAATGGAAACATTTATGAGGCACACTTCACAAGACTTTACTCAGCATAACGTAGGTGCTCCTACATGTTTAATTCATTTGAAATAGGAGATGTTGAACCTTAAGGTACCCAGTAGCTGCCTATATGCAACTAAATGCATTCTTAAAGCTTCCTGCCAGGCCATTCACACGACTTCAAAGAGTTAGGACACTTATCTTACGCAGCAATAAAAGGGTCTAATTTTCCAACTACCAGTGCTCAATTTTCAAAAAACCCCAGGCTTTTTCTTGGGGGAAAGGGCAGTGGGGGATAGGAGAAGGGGGGGTATCCCAGGCAGACGTCTGAACTTTGGCTTTGCAGTACTCACTCCGAAATTATCGGCCTAAAACATTACAAAGCCACACGAAGGCACACGGAAGAGAAAATCCGGGCAGCCTGTTCATATCCACTAACCTACAGGCGCCTTTCGGAACAAAAAGCAACAGAAGATGTATCATCAACAGGTCATCCGGCTGTTTCTTTGTGGAAAAAAAAAAATACCAAAAGCTGATGAACAGAAACCGGAAATGGCCTTTTTTTTCCCCCCACCCCGTGTCTCTCCCCGCCTCCCCACGCGTTCAAAATGGAAAGAATAAACCCATCGTCCTTCAGATGCAGGAGCGCCAGCTCCAGCTAGCTGAAAGGCTGCGTGACTTCCCTTGCCAAGCAGGGTTTTGTCAAGGCAGAGGAGTCCCAGCTACCAAAAAGAAAAAAGAGAAGGGCCTTTAAGGCCAGAAACACGAGCGATACAGCCAGACTGCTTTCTGCTTCCATGTATTCCAGAAGCTGCGTTTTGCAGAGGTGAAGTAGCTGCAGTTTTTGAGGAGGCAGTTAAAACAAAAACAAAGAGGGGGGAGATAAAAATGCTTCCGGTATAAAAACGTGCTTTAAAATACACCCTTCTGGAGGCAAAAGCTGTTCAGCTGAAAACACAATTCCTCCTCCTCTCTCTTGCCTTTTGAATTTTTTCTCCACGGATGTTACAGGCAGAAATGTCCCTCTCCTATTAGATCTTCCTGAAAACGCAGTGTTTAACTAGGTGAAAACAAGAGCGAAAAGAAAAACCGGACACAAGTTGCGCTGGACGGCAGGCTGCTCACAAAAGAGCCGAGGCTGGGGAGGCAGGAGAGAAACCCTGCGATTCCCCCGAGAGGCTCAAAATGAAAAAAGGCACAACTTACCTACCGGCAGTCTGGATTCTTCCAGAGTGAAACAACATGAAATTTGGAAGAGCTAGGGATATTCAAAAGGTAAAAAGGGAGCAAGCTTTCCCACCAGGACCTCGCAGGTTAACAAGAGCCAAACAAAACCCCCCTTTGTTTTGTTGTCACCCGCGTGTGCGCTGTTCCCATTCCGCGCTCCGGCACGGGGGGCTGCGATCAATGGACCGGGGGGGGGGGGGGGGGGCCCCCCCCCCNNNGGGGGTGGGGGGGGGCTCCTTCCTACCCCAAAAAAATACATATAACGCCACTGCCGCAAAAAAAGCTATCACCCCCCGAATTCACAGAACCCTGGTGTACAAGGGCTGAGCGGTTCTGGGCAGCGCTTTTTTTTTTTTGGCTTTCTTTTTTTTCAAAGTGATGTTTTTCCCGAGGGCAGCCGGCTCGGCAGCCGCGCCGTGACAAAGAGCTCCTTTCCCGCAGCACACCCAGCAACCAGAGCGGGGCCAGCCCCAGGTGGGCGGCAAGGAAAAAAGCTGTAAAAAAAAATTTTAAAAGGGGGGCAAAAAGGAAGAGGGGAGGGGGGAAAGACAAAAAACTTCCCAAACCACCGGGAAAAAAAAGAAAAGGTAATAATTCCATAAGCAGGCACACCGGGGGAGCGCTGCGAGGCGCAGCACAAAGCGCGCAGGGCGGCGGGGAGGGAGGAAGGAGCCCGGGGAGGAAAGAGGGGCAGGCCCCGGGCGGGCCCCCATCCCACCGCGACAGCCACGGGGCTCTGTCGCGACAGGCGCGATACTCACCGCAGGGAGGAAGGCAGCGGGCGGCAGAGGCAGCCCACGGCGGCAGGCCGGGACCGCGGGGAAGGGGAAGGAGGCAGCCTCAGCCTCCTGCGGGCGACAGCTCCGCCCGGGCCACAGGCGAAGGAGCCCC
>VWZF01000486.1:413020-488195 GCA_013396755.1 Sclerurus mexicanus | reverse complement strand
GCCCCGCGGCGCTCAGCCCCGGCACGGAGAGCTCCGGCGGGAAGCGGCGGCGATACCCGCGGGGAAGCGGCGGGAGAGCAGCACCCGGTGCGCGCCGGCTCCGCCGCCCTCACGCCGAGTGGCGGCGATGGTGCTGNTGTTATGTGTGTGTGTCCCCACAGAGCCATATATCCCTGTGTGTGTGTGTGTGTGTGTGTGTCCCCACAGAGCCGTGTAACCCTCTGTGGTGTGTGTCCCCACAGAGCCATCTAACCCTGTGTGTACTCTCACAGATCCACACACACCTGTGTGTCCCCAAAGAACCATATACCCATGTGCGTCCCCACAGTGCCACACATCCCTCTGTGTTTGTGTGTGTGTCCCCACAGAGCCACACACCGCNGTGTCCCCACAGAGCCGTGTAACCACGTGTGTGTGTGTGTCCCAACAGGGCCACACATCCGTGTGTGTTCTCACAGATCCACACACACCTGTGTGTCCCCACAGAGCCGTGTAACCACGTGTGTGTGTGTGTCCATGTCCCGGTGTCCCCACAGAGCCGTGTAACCACGTGTGTGTGTGTGTCCATGTCCCGGTGTCCCCACAGAGCCGTGTAACCACGTGTGTGTGTGTGTCCATGTCCCGGTGTCCCCACAGAGCCGTGTAACCACGTGTGTGTGTGTGTCCATGTCCCGGTGTCCCCACAGAGCCGTGTAACCACGTGTGTGTGTGTGTCCATGTCCCGGTGTCCCCACAGAGCCGTGTAACCACGTGTGTGTGTGTGTCCATGTCCCGGTGTCCCCACAGAGCCGTGTAACCACGTGTGTGTGTGTGTCCATGTCCCGGTGTCCCCACAGAGCCGTGTAACCACGTGTGTGTGTGTGTCCATGTCCCGGTGTCCCCACAGAGCCGTGTAACCACGTGTGTGTGTGTGTCCATGTCCCGGTGTCCCCACAGAGCCGTGTAACCACGTGTGTGTGTGTGTCCCCACAGAGCCACACACCGCTGTATGTGTGCGTCCCCAAAGCACCACACATCCCTGTGTGTCCCCGCAGAGCCACACATCCCTATGTGTGTGAACCCACAGACCCACATATCTCTGTGTGTGTGTGTCCCCACAGACCCACACCCCTGTTGTGCAGCCCCACAGATCCACACACCACTGTGTGCCCACAGAGCCACATACCCCTCTGTGTGGGTCTCCAGAGATTTGCACAGCCGTGTGTCAGTATCTGTACTTTTATGTACTTTGGTGCCCACAAAGCCAACCAAGTCCTGGGCTGCATCCAAAGGAGTGTGGCCATCAGATTGAAGGAGGTGAATCTCCCCCTCTTCTCTGCTCTGGTGAGGCCTCCTGGAGTGCTGTGTCCAGTTCTGGTGTCCCCAGCATAGGAAGGACTGGGAGCTGCTGGAGCAAGTCCAGAAAAGGGCCACAAAGTTGATAAGAGCACTGGAGCAGCTCGCCTACAGCGAAAGTTGGGGCTGTTCAGCCTGGAGAAGGGAAGGTTGTGTGCAGACCTCATAGCAACCTTTCAGTGTCTAAAGGGGGCCTACGGGGAAGCTGGAGAGGGACTTTTTGTTAGGAACTGTGGTGATAGGGCAAGGAGTAATGTGCACAAACTGAAAGAGAGGAAGTTTAGGTTAGATATTAGGAAGAAATTTTTTCCTGTGAGAGTGGTGAGACACTGGCACAGGTTGTCGAGAGAGGTTGTGGACGCTTCATCCCTGGCAGTGTTCAAAGCCAGGTTGGATAAGGCCTTGACCATCCTAGTCCAGTGGGAGGTGTCCCTGCCCATGGCAGGGGGAGGTGAGACTAGATTATCTTTAAGGTCCATTCCAACCCCTTCACATTCCATCATTCTATGATTCTATGTGTGCACATGTGTGTGTGTATGTATGCATACATACATACATATGGGTGTATAGATAAATGTATGTACGTGTGTGTATATGTCCACGTATGCATATATGTGTCCATACATAGGTATGTATATGTATGTGTATATGTATATATATATGTGTGTGTGTACATATGTATACGTGTATAAAAACATGTATATGTGTATACATATATTTATATGTATATGTATACACACATGCATATGTATACATACGCATACACAGAGACATATATATTCAGGCCTAATCTTGCTTCAATCCTGTCCAGATATGTCTTGCTATGTGTGTGTGTTGACTTAAATAAATATATAAAAAACTTATTCAAGCAAGGCAGGAAGATCACTCTATATCACAGGCTGCTCCAGCAGTACTGCCAGTGATGACTACTGTAGTGGTTCTCCAAGAGTATTTGTCTGGACAAAACATATTCTTGAAATACATACCCTGAAATACTATTTCAGCTCAAAGATCCTTCGAGCCATGTGTAGAAAGACTATGTTAATTGATTTTGTTCTATGTTTTCCGTAGCTTAAGGGAAAACACAGCCTAGATGTGATCTTCAAAACTTTTTTTCATGTATATAGTGACAAACAGATTTTTAAGGGAAATGGGAGCTTTTACTACCACATCGTTCAGAAAACAACATGCTCCTACCCCAGTACGACACACAAAGCCAGTGGAGATGCTTTGGTAGCCGTCATATCATGAGCTGCTGAAGAATTATTCAGGGTTAAAAATACTAGTGGTGCCACGTTGTGTAAACTCAACTAGTCATTAACCTGAGTTTCACTGGCCCTGAGATTTTTAAGGAGAGATTAAGAGGTATAACTCACAACTCCCAGATTGTAAGAACAAAAGGGTCAGGGTGATCAGCCCTCCTGACCTCTGGGTACACCCTAAACATCCCCAAAATAGCTTTTGCCTCAAAGGCAGTATTTCTTTCAAAGAAGCATTGACACCTGAGATAAAAAATAGCCCTGATGGTAAATCCACCCCCCCTCACTTTTGGTCACTGCTGCAAACAAAGCCCAGTGTAAAACTGAGCTCTCCACGGAGCATTTATTGGTTGGCCTTTGGATTTGCTGTAACTGTTTTCCATGCTCAATAGCCCGTTATCTCTGCTGTATTTCCAACTCATTTATTTACAGCCCTCTGATAGAGGTATCCTTTAATCTCATCTTTGCTGAGCTGCCGATACCAGCATCCCCTAATCCTTCCCTATGGGGCAAGTCATACCCTCAGCCTTGAGCAGGATCATACCCCACATGTCCCTAAAGCTGCTGGAGGTGTGGTTTCCCATGGGACTCAGCCACAAGGGAGTAAGGAGCACATGTGCAGGCACGTGGTAGATGGGTGGAGGGTGACAGCAGTGTGGAGGCATGGGCGGAGAAGTTCCTGGCATTAGCTGTGACACTGAAATCCTGCTGTGTCCCACCTGGGTGGGAGTCATATCTCTCATCTCAGGGACCAAGCGTTTTCTTTCCCGGGATGGCGGGCAAAAGCTGAGGGAAATAAGACGGGGAAGAAGGCAAGGGATAGGTGGAAAGCCACCACAGTCACAGACAGGCATCACACTGGAATGAGCCCGCTGCTGCCTGACCCCTGTGTGCTGCCTGACGTGCTCAGAGCTTTATGTGTAATGAATCACTTGCCACACATGTGATGTAACATGACAGTGGTAATAGATCTCATTATTATCCAATTTACCAGGGGAAACTGAGGCGTGGAGAGGTGAATATTATGCCTGGGGCGCACCAGGGCTAGATTATGGAAGACCTCATGCTGCCATCCCATGTTCACTTTACTAAGACACATAGGAATTAGGTACAGCTGGCAGAAGCAGACATAGACTATGTGGAAGAAAGCCTGGGGGGAGAGGATGAGCTTGGCATTCACAGTACAGAGCCTTGCCCTTGGCATTCATGTCCTGCCACAGCAAACAGTCCCTCTTGCCGTGTTGAATGGGGTTCCATTCAGCTCCCAAGAGCTGCTTCAGGCTGCTGTCACACACTGTGCTCTTCTGCAGTATCTGATGGGTTTATCACTTTGACCCTTGGGAAGCTCTTTTCTGATTTTTCCTGGCCATGCAACCCTCCCACGGAAGATAAAATGACAATGAGGGACTTCCAGGCATCCCTGCTGCAGCCTTGTCCCTGCTGCCAAGCAAGTCCCAGGTGCCAGCAGTGTTGGTACCAAGTCCAGCCCTGTCCTTCGAGAACATCCACAGCACCTGCAGCAGGACCAGGGCTTGTGTCCCATCACTAACCATCTTTTATTTAACTCTAAATTAACACCTTCATGATGGACTTCTGTTTCATGAATTGGCCTGATCCCTTCTTATACCCATGCAAGAGTTTATTCTTTTCACAACACCTTGGCTCAGCCCTGCTCCCAGTTTTCTTTCCCTCACGATCCTGCCTCGGGGTTAATTTTTTTCTCAAAGATGTTTCAGAGAAAGCTTAAGAGACAAATCAGCATTACAAAGCATTCCTCTTGTAGTAGAAACAGTTTTCAGAAAGCTTTTATTTCCCTACTTAAAAAAAAGAAAAAGGAAACAGCTGAGTTTGGTGACCGCTTTTGGTATTTCCTTATATGTAACACATGTCCCTTGCTATGGAAAAAGAGCAATCACCACCCAAGGCTTACAGTCCTCTGCTACATGCCCAGAGGTCTGGAGAAGCTGATGCTAAAAACTGGGCTTCAGAACTCAGCTCCTTGCTGGCAGGAAGCCTGGGGGCTGGTTTTCCCTCTGATCCTGCCATGTCCCCTTGTATCATAAGCTTGTACCACTCCATGGAGAGACAGCAGGGAGCTGAAACATAAAAGACTCAATCTTCTGGGGGAGTCAAGCTGGCCTGAGGTGATCCAGCACCATGGATACTTGGTTGAAGAAGGGAGAGTAGGTAGGTAAAGCATTACCTTCACTGATCCACCTCGTTTCACACCATTTTTTCCCTCCCAGCACTGAAACTTGGAGCTGCAACTCAGCAAAGTGGAGCTCTGAAATCATCTTTGATATTTAAACAACTATTTTCTGTTTTCTGACAGCCACATACTGTTCCAGTGTTCGTGTCGAACAGGCTCTCTGAGTCAGAAGCAAAACAAAATGACACATGGTCCCCTCAAATGTTCCCATCAGAGCACGTATGGTCCTGTGATCTCACTGCAGTGATGAAGAAACAGTGAAGGCTCTTGGCCAGGTTTCTGTGGATGTGGCCCCAACAGCAACAGTTCACCCATACCTCACTGTTCCTGTCTATATTATTAAATAAAATTATCCCAATCCAGCGTGGCTTGGCTAGACTCAGGGCCATGTTGCTAAACTCTCTGTGTCCCCAAAAACACATGGCAGGTCCAAAACTCCTCTTCAGTGCATCTCCTGGCCATGCCCAGATCATCTCCTAGACCTGGACTGTCAGGATACTTCACCAAGTTTCCCCCACAACCTCAGAGAAGCCTCTCATTCCTGGGAGAGAACCCATGCCCCAAAGGGGTAGATGTCACTCTAAACCACCTACCTGTAAGATTCAAAGGCGTTCAAACCTACACCCAAGCAAACTTCATTGGGGACTGATGCTGCTGGGACTGAGCATGATGACAGGGCACTAGGCAGGTGCTGGTGCCACGACATGCTACAATTCATACCTGCGTGGGTAATCACTGTGGCTCAGTGCCATGAGCTGTGATTAAGTCATTAGTCAGTCGTGTGAAAATATTTGAGATTACAAGTCAATGCTGAATTCCTTCTTGGAGGGGTCGAGGAAATTAATATTTAGCTCTGGTGGACACGAGGTTAGAGCTTGTCAAACACGGGACATGACGCTGTAACCCAGAGCACAGACATCAGCCTCATCATCAGGTTTTGGGTTCTTCAAAAGGAGAGTGCTAATTCCTTCAGCTCGTTACAAACTCAGCCTTCAGTTCATCAAGGGCTCAACATCAAACCATGGTAGAAAAATTGAAGCACCCTGAACCTGGCAGCTGATTCCTTCTTTCCCATGCCCAATGGTGTGCACTTGCACCTGCACTCCACTTAGGCAGAGCAAAGGGGTGGCTGTGCAATCATCCGCAATCAATCAGGCTGATCGTGCATGCCGATTAAATTATGTTCTTCCATCAGTTCTTAGAAATGTAATTTGCTTTAAGTTAATAAGCAAACATCTACCCTCTCAAAGTGTATTTGCAGAGCTGTAAAATCAAGGGGCACTTCATAGCAGCAGAGAGGAGGGAGGGATGGAGCTGTTGTACCAGCACGGTGTTTAGTGAGGATGCTGCTCGTGGTTGCAGAGCGGTCAGCCACTCCAGATGAACACATATCAATCCCCCCAACATGTATTAATTAATGGTGTGGGACAGAAACTGCAGTCCTTTCAGAGGACCTCTCTTTGAAGACAACTGCAAAAGAGGAGCTTAAGCAGACCATGAAGCTTCCTGCTGTCACTTCAATGAGGACAGCATTGCACCCCATGGGCTCTGGTATGTATTTAGTTGCTTTTCCTTGAATGTGGGTCTAGAGGGAAAGTTTGTTCACCATTTTCAGTGATTTCTCCACCAACTGTACCCTACTAAGTGCCCTAATCCCTAGACCAACACCTCCCAGGTGCATATCTTGGGTTTTTCAGATGAGAGAAAGTGCTTGGCTGCTGCTCAACATGACAGTGGTCCTCCCATATACATCTCAGCTTTTCCAGACACCCACACCCAGCATCAAGGTCTTTTATTTTCCTCTTCTTTTTCTTTTGTTCTAAAACACGATCTCTGAAGCTGTCATCTGGAAGGATATCAGCCCCATGCATGAGGACATGGTACCATCTCCCCCTCACCCAACCCACAACACAACCAGAAAAATGGAGGAGGCAGGTGTTACTTTAGCAAGGCATATTTAAATGCCTTTAATTAGGTGGAATGAAAACACCATGTGTCGCTCGTTAGAGCTGTTGTATCAGTCTGGAGGGTGAAGTAATAAGAAAATCCGTACATACACATCGGCATGTGAGTACTCCCAGCACCCACAGGATGGGTCCAGTTCATAGGTGACCCTGCAGCCCCTTTTATGTATGAGGAAACTGAGGCAGGGAAAAATCAAGGGGGTTGACCCAGAACATCATGAGTATTAGAGCCAGCACAGGAGAGTGAGTGATGGATGTGCTAAGAGTGCCTTACCCATATTTTAAAAAGACTGGCAAGCAGTGGGGACAACCATTGCACCCATATCCATCCAGATGTTTCAGCTTTTCATCTTATACCCTCCTGTGAGAGGAGCAACCATTGTCCCCTTGTCAATTTACCACTTAGAGACCAGCCTGTGCTATGTCCAACTTGTTATGCCATCTAACAATGTTGAAGAAACAAAGCAGTTTTTGAGTTCTTGAATCCCACAAAAACACACAAAACCACAGATATAAATATATATATATTTGCTTACATTCAGTACAGGCAGCCAAAGCTCCTTTTTTTTTTTTTTTCCCCTCATCCTCTGCATGTCTTGGAAAAAATCCTCTGCTTTCTGCCTGGGAACTCGTATGTCAGAAGGCCTGTTCATTGTAGCTATGATTTAAGCCACATGAGCTGGCTGCGTGGTAACAGAGTAATACTCTTCCCTCGGCTTTCCCACTCCAGCAATATGATTAACACAGTGTTTTCTGGGTGGTTAAGTCTGGCAGTCCAAGGAGGAAGCTGAAGGGAAGGAGGCCACCACAGGCTCTGTCAAAATAAGGATTGCTCAAGAGAGATTTGCAGCCAGGACCTGATTCAAAGCCTCTCTAGGGCCAGGCTGGCACAGTCTCCTTAAACCCATTTTGGGGGTTGTCAGATGCCTTCAGCAAGTCCCGCAATGGTCTGGCTGTGACCGGACCCACCAGGTCTCCTCTGGGCAACTCCAGCAGCACCTGAAAAGAGACTCAGACACCACTGGTGATGTGGGTACTGTCTTTGGGGGAGGAACTCAAAGGCTCCTACCAGCTGCAGAGGCATTGGGCAGTGGGCTTCAAGGGTTGTATGCCAAGAATTTCAAATTTCTCATTTTGTCCATTCAATTGAAGGGTCCTCTGGGACAGAGCTACCAGCAGCTCTTGATCTTTCTTCTCTAGAGCAGCCAGTAGCGTTGTGTTTGCCCCTTCCTTGGGGTCTGCATCTGGGTCCTACCAGTGGTTTGGGATTTCTCTTTGCTGTTAAGGGCATTGCCGGATTTTGGAGTCAAGACTTGGCCATTCATAACCATTCTTCTTTCCTGGATTGATATGTCTGATACTAAATCCCTTTGCTTTCACCTAAAACATCAAAATGTTTCCTGGCAATGCACTTCATTTTCATTTACTGTCACTGAACCTCATTTGGCATGATCTTGTCCTTTCACCTGGGAAAATTTCCCTCCTTCAGCCCCTCAGTTTTACTTGGGCTCGCCTGAAGGAAATCATTGGGGTATTGTTGAGATAAAAGCCTTGTTCTGAACAGTATCGTGCCCCAAGCTGGTGTCTGCAGCCTTGGGGTATGGCAGCCTGCTGCAACCCAGAATGAATCACAACTGTGAAAGCACAGGCTTACTAGCAGGAGCCAGCATCCCACTTTCCCAGCAAGTGCTCAGCCCTGCCTACCCACCAGCCAGGGCTCCATTGGGTCTGGCATCATCCTGAGGAAGATGCTATGCCATTCAACCCAATACTGGTGGTCTTCGCCAGGACCCCATCACCAAATGGCCTCTAATGGCTTGGTGATAAACAGCCCCTAATAGATACTGCCTATGTCTTTGACAATAAAACAACCCATTCCAGAGCCTCAGCACCATTTTGAAGCAGGCCAAGAAGCTCAAGCATTGCCCAGGCATGGTTAGGAATTTGTGTGAGCTGGGGACCACTCAGAGGAGGCGGTTTGGATGGGATCACCTCGTCTGGGGCTGCAGCAGGTTTTGGCAGCAATAGTACATTGCCAGCTGGACTCAGGACCAGGAAACCACTCATGACACACTTAATTAATTAATATATGCGTTGTCTTTGAGGCTTGATGATGGTCCAAGAGCCACTGGTGTAATCCAAGCTTACCTGCTTCCTCAGTGCCAGCAACACTGATGCTCCTCTACGGGAGTGACTGACATGATGCCCACCAAGCCAGGGTTCACAGCCATGGGAAACAAGGCTTTCCCAGCAGAAAAACCAGAAAATAGAGGGGGAAACATGCTATTTTTCAAA
Organism: Sclerurus mexicanus; assembly: GCA_013396755.1. NCBI lineage: Eukaryota > Metazoa > Chordata > Aves > Passeriformes > Furnariidae > Sclerurus > Sclerurus mexicanus. The sequence goes on along the minus strand of VWZF01000486.1, from coordinate 479,133 downwards.
ACCTCACACCCCAGTTGTGCAAAAGGGGAAGAGAAATGAAACGGTCGTGGAGCACCTCATGAGTCACGTAGACACTAAGGTGTGGTATCACAGCCTGCAGAGCTTGGCAGACCCACCCCTTGCTTCGTTGCCTCCACGGCAGGAGCCAAGCAGTTTTTCTGGGTGTTGACACTACTTCTGGGTACAGCTGATCACCCAGGAGGATGGGCTTGCTCCTGGGCCACCCAGCATCAACAGCTCAGCAAATCCCAGTAGGAGTGAGCCGTGCTCTGATGCAGCCCAGCCATGCCAAGACCAGCTGCTGCCCACCTCTGGCCTTGGCAGACACCATCACTTGTGTTCATTGGGGACGGGACACAAAGATGCAAATGATGGTGTTGTGTTGTACTGCCGGATGCACCAAAGGGAATAACAAAAACTGCAGAAGCAGCATGAGCAAGGCATCAGAGAGGCCAAAAGGAGGATTTTTTTGGATGCATGCTTATAGCAAAGCCAGGCTTTGACCTCTGTGAGGCCAGGAAATGTAGGTGTGGTGTCCACGCCTGAATCTGGTCACAGGAATTTTCCCTACGTAGCAACAGTTGTTATGTAGCAATAATACTTGGTAAATTTCAAGGCACTTGAGAAATATTAATTAATCAGCACATCAGGTAGGCAGCTAAATATTTTCATCTGTGCTTTACAGCTTGAGAGGTCAGACCAAAAGGAAAAAAAACAAAAGAAGCAGCTTGTCCATGGTCACAGCACGAGCAGCTGCCAAGATGTGGGTAGTGCTCAGCGACTGCCATGGAACAAGAGAGCTGATGCGAAGGAAAACCAAAGGAGACCCAGATAGTGCATCAGGAAATTCAAAGAAAGCACCCAGTTTCCAATCCAGTGAAGCAAACCTCCCATCAGAGGGACCTTTCTGCTGCTGGCACTGGCATTTCACAGCTCTGTTTAATTACACTAATCACTTTGATGATGACTCCTGACATTCACCTTCATTAGCCACTGGCGGCCACGCTCAGCTGCTGCGACTTCAGAGCTATCAATGACTGCTTTAAATAACCCATGAGTAAAATCAGCTGGGAGACAGTGTGTCTGGGCTCTCCTCTGGTGTAGCCTGTACAGAGGTGGCTGGGAATGCAAGACTGAAGCCAAATTGCAGTTTAACTCTGGCTGAGCATAGGCATGACCTTTTTCTGGGTATCTTGGAGCGGGGAGAGGTTTCCTCTTTGGCACCAAGAGCAATGGCAGAGTGGAGGTGTAGAGAGGGGATGATGTGCAAGGGAGGACCAGGTGAAGTCAAGAAGTTCAGTCCATGGCACCATCATCTCAGTTGCCTTGGGAATGGTGTTATTGCTGCCCCTTCTGTTGCATAAGCAAATAACTGATGCCATAACCAGGCTTTAGCCGAAGGGTATTTTTGCCCCAGAGCCCATTTTCCCCAAACAAACAGAAATTCAGGTCACACTGGGGGCAGTCCTATCCTAAAGGTGGTGGATAGGACAGCTGGAAGGCTAAAGTAAAAGGCAAGAGGACACATGGTGTGACAGCCACTTCTCAAAGCATAGGGCTGCATGGACAGGGAGCAAAGCTGGACCCTGTTCCACACCTCCGAGGCCACTGTTGTGGTCACGTTGCCCTTGCTGTTGTGCTTTACTTGTCTTAAACCAGGACGAAATGTAGGAAAATCACAAAATCCCAGACAGATCGCAAGGGTGCTGTGATGCAGCTGCTTTGTTTTTCTGCCTTATGGTTTAACGTGCTGTTTCCAGCTTGTGATTCCTATTTTACTAGGAATGCTGCTTAGGGAACACAGACAAAACTTTCACTGATTGCCATTTGTCAAAACAGAGGAATTTGAGCTCTGCAAAATAAAAAGAGACAGAGAGGTGAGATGCTATTGCTTTGTAGTTGCTGCAGCAATGCTAACTGCCATATGTCACTCGTATCTGAGGGATCCCAATTACCATTCCCAAAAAGCAGAAGAGGGTGATGATTTCAACCTGCTAGCAAGTAATTTCCCCAATACTGAATGCAATCCCAAAGCCCTTCCCTGAAATGTTTCTTCATGAAAGTATTATTTTGCAAACTAATGCCCACAATAAATTCTCTTGTGAGATTTTATTAGCAGGGACCAGTCACTCATTAACTGCTGCGGCATGCGATGCTTGTTCAAAACACAGGAAGGCACCTGTTTGTAATTAGGGAAAAATAAAAAGCACAAAATCTTTATGTTGTAAAAGCACATTATTTTAGCATGAGCAGAGCTGTTCAAGATATGAGATATGAGTAATGCTCTCTGTGCCTGCAGCCCTCATGAGATGATCAGTAGGATGCTGTTGAACGATGCGCTGGGTACGGCACCACTGCCGTGGGGTAGTTGGACACTTAACTGCCATTGTACCTTTGGTACTTTGTCATGAGGTGACTGCTGCTTTAAAAAAGAAAAAAAAAGCAAGAAGATGTGAGATGGTTTCAATTTGGAGGATCTTAACTATTCCTTCATTCAACCCTTATAACTGGCATTTTCCTAAGTGTGGAAGTCCATGGGAAAAAAGGGTACTATTAAGATCTTATTCTTTGAGAAGGAGATTGCCCATGGCATGTCCTGAGTGCTTATCTCTACTTTGAAAATCCTTGCTTTGCATTGAGTTAAATTCCTCTGGCATGCTGTATCTGCTCTATATTCTGGCTGGTTTCTCTGCTGTACCTCTTGTTTTTTGCTGTGACATACATCACACAGTCTCTTAGGGACACAATGGACTTTTGCACTCTCCCTGAGAAGGATGTTGTCACTGCAAACCCTCCCCATGTAGTGGCAGGGGTGTTTGTGAATGCTCCTCTTGAGGAGTACACACCCTCCTTCCCAGAAAGGCCATTCACTGCCTTTTTCCTGCTGCCAAACCACATGAGCACAGTTCCCTCTGCTTCAAAGGCAACCTCGGGTTGCCAGAGCACACGCTGCCAGTGACAGCACTGGTGGGCAAAAGCCACCCTAGAAATAGACGTGGCTGCCTGGGCCACACTGCCCAAGCAAAGAGGGTCCAGCTTTGCTTCCCAAGCTTGTTTAAATGCAGTTTCAAGAGTAAACCTTCCCAAGTCCTTAATTCACATGAGCCCACACCCCGTGGCCACTGCCCTTCCCACCCTGCTGCACCAGAGGAAGTGAAGGGGTGCGTGATGTGTGCTGTGTACCCAAAGCTCTCCTGCTGCCAGTGGAAACCAGCAGCTGTAGCGGCTTCCAGGCTGCAGCAGAGGCAGTGGCAGAGCTGTGAGCACATGCAGGCATTGCTTGCAACCAGGCAACGATGAGGGCAGACCAGAGGGGAGGAAACGAGGTATCTCTTCAACCCCTGGCTGGTAGGTCTGTTTGTGTCAGGGTAAGGAGAGGACGCGGCATCCTCCTGGCTGGGAAGGAATGAGGACGGGACTGCCAGCACTGGACACGTCCCTCCCCACACTCTGCTGCTTAGCCCAGCACTCTCCTTCCACTCCCTTCAGAAAGAGGGGAAAAAAAAAAGATAAAAATGCTGATGAAGGCTCACAAAGTCGTAGTTTCTGTATGTCTTCCCGAATATGTATACAGATTTTGATCCAACGGGCACACTATTTTTAGTTTCCTTTGGGGTATGTTTGGGAGCAAGCCCTTAACTGTTGCTGTGCTGCTATAGAAACCGTATCCATGTACACTGACATGTTTACAATTGTTTCAAACGCCATAAACTTTCAAGGGCAAAATCAAGCGGCTTATTTCCATTAAAGTGACTGCCCTGGTGTGGCTTTCTTTTGCTTGCACCTTTATTAATTTAGGACCCTTCTCAGCTTCATCCAGCCTCAGAGCTTTCGTTCTGAGAAGGGTTTGCCAGCCCTTGCTGCCATGGTGCTTGGCAAACCTGGAGCAGAGCGGTCGCAAATCGGGCTTGAGGAAGGGAGAATGCTTTTGCTCGCTCTCCTTGACCTCGGCCATAAGAGGGGTGTTTAGCAGATACCAGGGCGTTCATGCAAAGCAGAGCTGCCTGCCCACTCTCTCCTCGTGCTCCATCCTGGTGCCGGGCAGTCGCTGCGAAAGGTTGTTCAGCCCTTGTAGCCAGCTCACATCCATTTGGGACAGAGCAGCAGCCTGACTTAAACACAAAAAAAAAACCCAACCAACCAAACAAAAAAAAAAAAAGCACAGCAAAACATTTTAGTTTAGGCTTTGGGAAGAGAAAAAACTTTTTCTAATTTATTTTTTAATATTTCCTAAGTTTAGGCTTCCCCGTCCCTTTTTGCTTTGAAGTCACAAACTTTCTCCTACAACAAAGACTAGAAAAGGGCAGAGGAAAAAGGGTGGATTTATTTCTAGCATCCCAGGTGGGCAGCAGATGTGTGAGAGAATTTTTCCCTGAATGTGAGATGGGGATGTATCATTTGAGCTGGATGAGGAGCACAGATTTCACCTCATCCTCAAAGTGTTAACCATCATCTGCAAGGTGGGCTGAGGGTTCAGTGTTCCTTCACTTGGAGCACCAGTCCCAAAACAGCCATGCTAGGGCAAGGTAGCTCCATCCATGACCAGGCAGGGATGGACAATAGGGCACACCTCAGGGTGGCTCAGCACCCATCAGAGCACCCAAGCACACATCCCCTCTCTCCTGCTCACTGTCTGAACCCTATCGCTTTGCGGTGTTGAGCTGGATATGCTGGCAGAGACACTCACAGACTCAGCCACACCAAACTGGTTTTCCAGGTCCAGGAGCATCCAGGCGCAAAGTCCAAAGAAGGATTTGGCCTCCAGGGTCCATGTCTGCCTTGAGCACTGCCTGGTTATGGAGGTGTGAGCTTTTAAATTTGTCCTGTAAAGCTCTGTGCGTGCTTTTCTAAGCTTAATCTGGTTTCAGCGGGAATCAGGTCTACATGGAAGTAAAGGAAATAAATGGGAATTTCTGCCCTGTTTGTTCCTAACCTGATTTAATGCTTCCAATGTCAGCACCACCTACTTTGCCTCTTTCTTGTGCAAATATGCCTATGTTTACATGGTTATTATTTGCCATTCAACCCTGCAACAGTCAATTATTTATGTTTGCTAGGTCATGCAATACAGAACAAAACGACAACCAAATAAGTAGCATCTGCAGTAACACCCAAACAGCTAAATAGAGGCCCATGTCAGTGGTTAGCTGTGGCTCGCCATTTGCCTAAGCCAGCAGTTTCACTCTCCATGTGCCTGCAGAAAAACAAGAAAGTGGCCATCAGACCCAACACCTACCTTGGTGAAGGATCTTGTGCTGTGTTGTGCCAAGCAGAAAACCCCAGGTGAAGTAGCAGACCCCTATAAGATGCTTGTGGGGCAGAGGCAGTCCCAGTCATGATGCTTTGGCCCTTCTGAGTTAGAAACCACAGTATCTAACTCAGATCTTAGTCCAATACCCAGTTTCTGAGTGACCGGGTAATGACAGGCTATCTCTTACTGATGTGCTCACTGCAAAGCAACCGAAAGCTGGCAGTCAAAACACCCCAGAGATTGTTGTCTAAAGAACATATTTGCCTGCAGCTGGAGTTTCAGCTCCCCAGGAAGTCCAGGCTGAGGAGGCTGGTCAAGCCTTTCAGACCACAGAATGTGCCACCAAACTTATCCTGGGAGCTGCTCAGAGGGGAAAAATAGGCATATGGAAGGGTGTGTTTCCAAAGGTCCTGTCCCCAGCTGTCCCGCTGAAGGAACCCCTTTACACAGCAAGTCAGGCAACAATCTCAGCATCACCATCAGGACAAAACCTGCCCCTGCCTCCTTCTTTCCAGCTCACTGCCGTGGTCCAGAGACAGGCCCTACATGATGCTACTCTGCTGTTCCATGATCAGGGCTCAGTAGTATTGCTGGTAAAATAGTCTCAACCTGGGGAGTTTTGACTTTGTTTCTCTTACTACCAGCTCACACAACCTTTTCATCACCCTCTTTTGAGCTGTTTGGGTGTTCGAGCATGAACCGGTTGGGTGACGATGCATAAATTAACTTGGCTCTGCTTCATGAATTAATTGGGTGCCCATGCGTGAGCTAATCAGGCACTCATGCGTGAGTCATTTGGGTATTCATGCATGAGCAGAAAGAGTACTCATGCCTAAATTAGTCAGGCTCTCATTGGGGCACAGACTGGTTGCCCAGGCATGGATGATCCGGGTTCTCATGCAGGAACTATCTGGGGGCTCATGCGTGAATTAATAGGGTGCTCATGCACACGCTGATCAGCTGCTCATGCACAAACCTATTGGGTGCTCCTCTGTGAACTGACTAGTGCCCATGGGTTAATGCAGTAATCCCTGCAGTTCATGCCCGGCTCACTCTTCTCCTTGATGATCATGCTTAAAAGCTGTTTGAACACAAATCCTTTATCAACTTTATATTCAACATCATCATAATTTTAATACACAACTATTACAAGCTCTACTCTTGCTTCCTGCAGACCAGACAGAGGGATTAATACTGAAGCAGTGTGTGCATACACTCTAATATTTCACTCCTTGCCCCTGGGAATCAGAGTCTGGGAGTTATCAGCGTTACAGCCCCAACTTATCAGTTACGAGCTCCACTCCTTATACCATGGACTAGAATATCAGGGTCAACATTATCAAAGTCTAAATATATGTACTTTTCATTACTTCATCCCTTGTCCCTGAGGACCAGGATGGAGGAATTAATGTTGTAAAAACCTGGATGAAATACTTATTGCAAACTTCATACCTGCAAAACACTTAGGAAGGCCACAGTGGTCTGAACAAATAATCATTGCAAACCCCAGCCCTTGCATTTACTATGAACATCAGGCCTTGTCCCTGCAAGAAAAAACATTACAACAGTTCAAATATATGCCCATTACAAATGCAACACTTCTTCTGTCTGTGTCCCCAGAGCTCTGCTCTCCCAGGTCACCCATTTGATTTTTCCTGCTCCAGCTCGGCACTATGAGCTGATTGTTGCCCACTAAGGTCCTTCCTTTTGCACAGAACACTTGTTCATGACCCTTTACACTTGTGTAAGTTGTTCAGGTGCTCACGTGTAAATGAATTGAGCACTCAGTTGCAAATTGGTTTGCATGCAAAAGCACAAACTCACTGGATGCTCGTGCATAAGTGAATTTACACACATGAGCACAGCAGCCAGCGTGGCACAACTGACCACATCAGCAGTGGGTGAGCTTTGCACTTTGGGCTGTTTGGCTTCTTCTTCCTCCTCCTCCTCACAGTGCTGCATCTGCAAGCACAACCCTGGCATCCCACAACCTGTGCTTTAGGTCATGCTATTGGTGTTTCATCAGCAGCTTCTGAGTCCCATACCTCCTGTAACCCTCGTGGGCTGGTGATGGAGGGACAGGAGGGGATTGAGGTATCAGATTGTGGGTGATATTTTCCATGGGCATGCGACATTGGTGAAAAACACTTTACATTTCTAGTCAAATGCAGAGATTTGGCAATCCTAAGGCCAGCTGTGCATTCCTTTAGTCATGTTAATTAGCACCTTGCTTGGCAGAAGTCATTGCAGATGCTACAGAATCACGACATGGCCTCTTGTTGGAAATACAGGGGTGCTAAAGCAGTGCCAAGAATCTGGATAGGGACAGGAGCTGGATCCATCCAAGCTGCACCACTCATACACCGCTTCCTTCTGGGGCCTCTCCTCCAGCCTGGATCACAGCCAGCACACCCTCGAGGGGTTTGACATCTCAACCTCTGTCAGTATGACATGAGGACACTGACGCTCCCCAGCTGTGAGCTCTCCAAGAGCAGAAGTGTTTGGGTTGCGACACCTGGTGCTCAAGTCACCATGGGGCTTCAAAGGTGAGGAATTGTCTTGCTGACCCAGAGACATTTCTGGTCCAGCTCTGCTTGGTTGGGGAGGTTGAGGGACCTGGAGACTTGGTCTGCTAACAAAAGGCTGGTGTTCCCACAGAAGGGCAAGCCAGCCAAACTATGGCAGGTAGTCACTGATACCAAGCAAAGCAGAGTGGAATTTTGCAGGGTGGAATCTTCTCAAGGCTTGGTCTGCATCTTCTCCTGAACTGCACATGATGCTCAACACACTGTTCTCAGAGAACAGCACAACATAACAGCTAATTCCCTTAATCCCTTTGGGCTGAGCTTGAGCTAAGCCCTTCTTCAAAGGGCAGCATTCATCTGGCATTGCAATTGGGCACAAATTTGTATGTTGGGTGATGTCTCCATCAGGAGACATCCAACCCACCCTTATCACAGATACAAACACGGAGTCTGTGTCTGAAAACTGGAATTATTCCAAAGCCAGGATCATTGAGCACAGCAGGAATGTGAAATTATCACCATGGAGAAGTAGACTTCAGCTCAAAGCATCCCAAAATGATTTCTTCTATGGCTCAGAAAATAGTTTACAGAAGCCATGAATACATCACATATATAACCACATCTCATGTCAGGGTTTCTCCATGTGACTTCCCAGGGATGAATTCCTCCCCATGTGAATTGCTCAACAGGCTGCATGTAACATCTCAGTAACATCTACAAAATCTGCAGGCAGAGCATTCAGGTTTGCTCCTGCCTGATGGCACCAGCACCTTGTCTCCAATCCCACGTATTTCTTTGGGCAGTTTCTGAAAGCCCTGTGGCACCACTGAGGGAAGCCATCGACCAGCCTCAGACGAGCCCTGAGGACCACCTGGTGCACCATGGCAGGATATGGAACACCCCTTGCCCCTGACCACCATCCCCTGTACAGAGGAGGCTCTTGCTATGCGGGAATGGCACTTGGAGAAAGCTGACCATGACAGTGGGTGAGCCAAAAATAAAGGGCTTTTTTTTTGCCACTGTATTTAAAGAAAACAGCTTTTATGGGGAGAGAGGTATTAGAGGTAACCTATGGTAATAGAGGGAAGTTTGAAGGCAGGCAGAGATTTGCTTTCCATTACAAAAGGCAGCAGGAGTGGGTTGCTTGGCCTGAAGACAGGATTAGCTGGCATTTCAAGAGGAGGTGAAAAGGAAAATTTTCTGTAGGAAAATTCACATACTTCAAGTGTGCACTGAAGTTCAGGGACAATTTTCATATGCCCCTGGAATATTTCCTGCTTGACAAAGCCACAGCAAATCCCAACAACAGCCAGAAGAGTCAGTGCCGCCTCGTGTGAGGTCCCTTCAAACAGCTCAGGAGCGCTCCACAGGAAGGGTTTGGAGTTGCCAGAACAGGTATTTCTTGCTGCGCTTTCTTCTCAAAGCAAGGCGACACCTTCATACACATTAGTGCACACAAGTATCTGGAGACCAGGCAAACCCAGTAAAATTGCATGCAGAAGAAAGCAGGATGTGTCAAGAGCATGACAGGGCTTGCAAAACAGTGGTGGTGGCTTCTTACTCAGAGGCCACCAAAAGCTAGAAAGTAATAGGGCTGTGGATGCCAAAATCATTCACCAGGTGGGAGAGGAAAACTTGAATACTCTGAAGCAAACTTGTCCACTGAGGGAGGATTGAAGAGCTGTGTAATAAAAGATGAGACTTAAAAAATAGTCAGCAGCCCCAGGCAGATGGTCCCTGCACAGGCTGGTGGGTCTTGAGGGGATCTCACTGCTGATCCAGAACGGAATTTAAAGCTCAAACCATTGGGCTGATCTCAGCTGCAACAGCAGGAGAGATGCTCCAAATAACTTTCACTAGAAAAGTTATCACAGACAGTATCTGTCATTTCACCATGGAGGGGGTGAGATCGATTTTCATCCCTTCCTTTAGGGAGCGGAGGGATCAAGGTGAACTTTGCTCTTGCTCTTAGATCTTAATAGACCTCAAATAGATCTGTCCTGCCATGAGATGTCCACATGTTCAACTCTCCTATTCCTCCTGCCTTTGCTGAAGACTGAAATAATTCCAAAAAGCCTTTCCAGAGAGCACATGAGCACATGATCCTCTTGCCACAACTGTTGAACCACTCAACTGGGGATCTGCTCTGCAGGACAGGCTTCAAAACATTTTTACAAGAGCTCTGGCAATAAAAGATGAGTGTCAGGACAGCAGATAAAACACTTACAAGGCAATCAGAGCCAAGCTGAGATTGCAGCCACCGGAGTTTATTGCACTGGAAAACAGCCACATGTGGCTGGGTGAAAACACCCTGGCTGCTCAGACCCTCTTCTTCCTCCTCTTCCTCTGGTGCTGCAGGAAAAGAACCCACAACCCCCATCTTGGGATTGGTTTAAATTTTTTGATGCAAACCCTCCCACCCTCCATTTTTCTATCTCTGCTCAAGCACTTGTGTATTACTTGAAGCAAAGTTATTTCACTCTGTTTTCAAGTCATTTAACCCCTGAAAATCAACTTCTCCCTCATTTTCAATTAGGACTGAAGTAATTTTTAAAAGCAAAGATCATTTCAAAAGCAAAGTTACTTAAAATATTTTAAAATGTTTTAATTGTTCGATTTTTTTTTCATTTTAATAATAGTTTGTTTAAAATAAAATAGTTTTATTCTGGAAAATATCAGTATAAGACACAGAGCATTGAAAGGAAGGCTGTGTGGCACAAATGACAGCAGGAGAAATAAGCAGTTTTTGGGGTGTCCTGTGCAAGAAGTGCCTGCTCAGTGTGGGGTTTCCCTGCTCCTCTAGCCCACTGAACGCAGATGGCTTTTTCCTCCCCTGAGGGGGTGTGTGCTCATGGGCATGTGGCACATCACTTTGCGGATTTCTGGTAGTGAGAAAGATTTATTTGCAGAAAGGGTTTCTGAAATTTAGAACTAAACCTCATTACCTGACCCCAGCATCCTTTTGGGTGGGAGTGGAGTGGTCTCAGTACTCAGTGGGGTCCAGTCCCTACGTAAAGATGCCTCTTTAAGGAGCCTCACTTACATGAAAATACACTTTTGGCATAGGGTCAGCTTTGCATCTTCTCATAGACAGCCCAAAACCAATGCTTTATTTTTGCTCTGGTGCAGCTGAGAGTCCCTTTCCCCCAGCCCATTGGGAGAACATTGGAAAATAAAGCAAGATTTCAACACATGCAATACAGTTATGGCTATGACAGCATCTCCAACACAGGTTTCCATGTGCTTTCCTTGTCCTGAGAGGCAAACCCCACCCAACTAACGTGGAAGGGAATTCACAGGGGCCACGTGCCCAGTGCCCCAGGAAATCGCCACGGTTGCCTGGCTGTTCCCACCGGACCATGGCAATCCCATAAAGGCTGGGTAATACAGTAACACCATTCCCTCAGGCTCCAGTTCAGAAACACACTCAAGCACTTGTAAAACGTTAGGCCTATACTTAAGTCCCTGAGGTTTTATCCCCTTAAGCCATGTACGCTTTCTCCACGTGCCGAGCCAGGATGTTCATGCGTAGAGTGGGAAAATGTTGCTTCAACCTGCTTATACCCCTGATAGGGGATCAATACGTGAATGGAACATCTCTTCCAGAGGACACTGGGATAGCTCTCCTACAAGGAAGAGAATAGAGCAGGTTTGGCTCAACCCTTCCACTAACATGATCCATCAGATAAGATCAGACCACAAATGACTGCCTGGACAGATGCTGCATTATTTATTAGAGCAGGCTACTGATGTGAGGCGTGAGGCCAAGGAGGAGGCGGAGGAGACGGCAAAGAAGATAAAAATACAATATTTCTTAACCTCCAGAATAAAAGGACATGAGAAAGAGGGAGCACAGAGCATCTGCGCAATTTATGCCTACAGGAAAGACATCAGACATATGTTTTTTTAAGTGTTTCCCTACTTCTTTGGGAAGAGAGGAGCCCCCTTGGTACATCATGTTATGCAGTATTTCCCCACTTGGAGATGCTGGGATTCCTCAGGAGACAAGCAGGTCCCAGGCACTGCCTGACCAGTGCCCAAACTCGCCAAGCCGCTGGTGGGCAGTTAGGGCTTATTTTGCTGCACTTTCAGGCACAGTGGCAGGATGGGAGGTGAAAGGCATCCAAAGGCAAAGACAAAGCCACTGATGAAGTTTTCTTCTGATGCCTTGCTCATGCTGCGGTCACTGGAGCATCTTAAACCCCAGCCCACACATGGAAGCACATCACCCCATGGGGCACCCTGGAGGCAGTAGCCTGTCCCTGAGGCACTGCAAGGCTGGCCCAGGGAGCCCTGCTCATGGCACTGCCAGCTCTGAGCTGAGACAGCCCAAAATCAGCTCCCAGGATCCATCAGTTCTGGCAGAGGTGATTCACAGCGGACAGATGAGAGGTGTCTGCAACACCAGGATATTGTGAAGAGACAGGTAGTAAGGCAATGATGAAGTGACAACATTCTTGGACTTACAATAATAAATATTAATGATATGTTATAATTATAATATTATAGCTGACCAAAGCATTCAGGCAGGGAGAGCAAATTCTCCATGTCAGCAGAGAATTTGCTGATTTTTCTTGAGCATACAGCAGCTGCTGCTGCCACCCTGCTGCCACTGTTGCTACAGGGCTTGACTTTTCGTGCTGCAGCCTGGCTGAGGAGGTGCTGGGTGGAAAGCTGGGGGCTGCAAAGGCCACTGCTTCCTCCCAGCAGCTCTGGGTGATGGCTGGGGTGCAGCATGGCTGTGGTTCACCTGACCAGCGGGTTGGAGAAACCACCACCACTGGGGTGGAGGCAAGGACAGAAAAATAGGAGCATGGAGAAAAAGCAGCACTGGGAGGTCTTGGTGTAGGGTTTCAAACAGCTTTGGACTAGCTGGAAATAACCGGAGAGGCCTGTTTCTGAACTTTGAGCAACTTTTTTCTTGCATCAATGCAAACCAGAATGGGTTGGAGCAGGAAAAGCTGGAGAAGGTGATGTGGAGCTGTGCTCTGTTTGCTGCCACTGAGGTGGAAGGGAGAAGCCTTGAGTGCTGATGAATGAATTAACCACTGGGGGCTCATGAATTAACCACTGGAGCCTGGAAACTGGGGCGATTTTGCAGGCCTGAGCAGCAGCAGGAAGGAAAGAAGACCATGGACCTGACTTATTCTTTTGACTCAGCAGCTGTCTGGACACCAGGAGCCTCAGCACAGTCAAGAGCAGTCAGTCAGGGCTAGTCTTGGTGCAACATATTTTTTTTAGAGGCCCAAGCTAAAAGAGGTGCTGCCAGCTCCTCCACAGTGCTGCCTTAAGCAGTGATGTGTTCTGTGCCTCTTCCCTCTACCCCCAAGCCTCCCTCAAACAATTTTTTCTGGTGACTTCTTTGGGTCACATTTAATTTATCTCCATTCATTTCTTTTCATGCAACAGTTTTAGTATTCTCCTTCCTCTACATGTTTCTCTTTTCCCCAGTAAAGCCACTGTCCAAAAAAATCAAGTGCCATGGTCTAATCCTGCTGATGGTTGGCTGAAGAATGGTGTTCATGACATCAACCCAACCACAGCAGTGTGTTCACTCCACCTACATCAACCACCCAGGACCCTAAAACTTCTCACTGCTGTCCTTCCTCTTCCTTGTCCCCACTACCTCCACATTACCTCCTCCTACACAGGGTTTTGAGCTGTTCCTGAGGTCCCAGGGATCCCATGTGCCCTTGGGCATGCACAGCTCTTTGACCTTCTTCTTGGTCAAAGAAATTATCTCTTCAGCTAAAACTTAACTGTTTAAGTCTCCAACCCTGCTGGGTGAAAAACAGGGCATTCTCATCTTATAGATACAGATGACATTGCTAAACGCCCTGAGCCCTTTGGTGTCACCCCCAAAATTCACATGGAGACATAGGACGTGTATTTGAGAGTAAAAAGACAGGAATCATGCATGGATGGATTAGCAGGAAGGGAAGGGGAATAGGGATGATTCAGCCTTGGGTTGGGATCAACCACTCCTCCATCCACCAAAACAGACCCTCCCTCCAGATGCCTTTTGTGCACCCAGGGCTGGCCATCACCAACCAGCTGCACAGGAGGACTTGCATCCACCACACCTTTTAACCAAGGGAGGATCCCTTTCAGGTACCAGAGGTTCTCTCCCTCCCTGGGTGCCATCTCTCCTCACCTGGACTCGCGCCAGGGCAGCAGGAGCAGGTGCCGACGCCGCAGTCGTGTCCAGACATGATCAAAGCCCTACAACAGAGTTATCTCTGTGCACACTGAGGACCAGACAAGCCTATTGCATGAACGCAAATTTTGGGGCTTTAATTAGCCAAGCAGGGAAACGATGCCCTATCTTTAAAGCAATCTATGTGTGTTTAAAGGGAAAAAACAAAGGCTTTGAAATCAGAGACTCAGAAGGAGTGAGAGAAAACTGAGCTCAAAACCATTCTATTGCTTAGTGGCATTGTACTGAACCAACAGTTTCGTGGAAAAAAAATCCATCCCTATTTGTCCCTCCTCTGAAAATCAGTCCTTGGAGGTGTCAGGGCTCACATTGATTGGAGGCTCCAGCTTGCCAAGGCATTAGGAATTGCAGAGCACTTAGGTAGGGATGAAACAACATCCCTCAGAAGAAGACTTCCTGGGGTCAGTGCCTCCATGACCTCCCAGGCTCTCCAGCACCCAGATGTCTTGTACCAAAGCCATGACCAGAAAGCTTTTTCTTTTGCATCAAGCATACAAGAAAATAACTATAATAAGATCTACACCCGACAAGACACACATCTGAAACTGAAAGGTGCACTGCAGAGGGACTCAGAAGATCAAAGGCTTTTCTACCTTCCTTGAAGCTGTGCTTGAAACAAACAACTATTCTTTTCAAAATCCTGCATTTTATTCAAAGCTCAGTGGGAGCTGATGTCTGGCCTGTTTATTTTCAGTTGCTAGTGGTTTGTCTGCAACCAAAATAAGTCTTTATCCTTTCTTTGCAGCATCACTTGAGGGATGGGAGCCATACGCATCTCAGAACCAGACCCTCAGGGTGCCATGGTCTCATCCTGCCCAGGACAGCTCTGAAGTCTTCCATGCATAGTCCCACACTGCCTTTTGGGCATGTGCTTTGAGGTTTTACTGCTGCAAAGACTCATTGCTGTCACCAAGCCGAATTTCCTCTGTTTGCAAGGCTCTGCCAGCAGTCACCCGGCACTCGCTGTAACCTTGGACAGTTTGGTTTTTAGCACCAAGTCCAATTTTAGGCAGAATCCATAAAAATCATTATGTGCTACCATATAAATCTCCATCTGCCACGTCACATGGTGAGTGACATTTCCTGATGGTGTGTTTTGTCATCACAGGACCTATTTTTAAAGTGCTGATTTAAAGTTTAATGAGTATCATGGATTAACATGTGGCTGAAACCATCTCTACCCAAAAAAACCCCAAAGTTTTTGACTCTTTTATCCTACTTGTCTTGGGAGGGACTGCACCACTCACTGTTTTTCAAGGCTTCAAGTCCAGAGAAACTCAGTCTCAGCCTTCATTTTTGGTTGCAAAGGCTTCTTTTAGGAGCTATGGCTTTCCTGCCTTGTACCCACTGGCATGGTCTTGCTGTCTCCATTAAATAGGGACACCTCTTGCCTAATTTCACCAAGCCACTGCAGAGGGCAGCACCCTCCAGGATTGTTATTAAGGCTCCACAGGTTTTCACGGAGATTGGTAGGTGGTTATAAAATTTAAGAATAACCCTACCCCTAGCTCTGCTGGGGGAAAGGCTGTAAGTTAGCCTGTCCCACATCCGACATCGGAGAATCCACATGGCAGAGTTGTTTGAAAACAGGCTTTTAGGTACACCAAGAAGCTCATTGCTGAAAAGCATCTCAAATTCAGATTTGCCCTTCTGTCTTCTTTCCAAGATCAAAAATAAAAACTGTGGAGGATAAATAGAGAAGGGCTGAAATGCAACTTCACCCTACTGTGCTATGTTCCTCCACTGTTTTCCTCCAGGTCCTGCTCTTGTGTTCTTCTCCTTGTTGTTGTTGTTCTTCTTCTTCTTCATTGCTGCTACTACTACTACTACTGATTTCTGTTTCAGATGCAAACCAAACACCAGCCACACTGGAACCAGGGCATGGCCTTCACGTGCCCCTGTGGAGCAGAGATGTGGTGCAGAAGCAACAGGGGTAAAATGAAATGGAGAAAGGGAGCTCTGGGGATGAAACAGGGATTTGGTGCCCATTTAATATGAAGAAGTTATCACAGTGGGAAACAATAAACAAAAGTTTCCCGCTTATGCAAGGGAGCAGGGTGAGTCATGGAACACTGATGACTTTCATCCAGGCAGCTAAAAATGAGGGGAAACTGTATGTGTGGGTCCCAGACCTGTCTAGACTCCATAGATATTCAGAGAAGGAGGATAACAGGCAGAAGATGTGAAGGGACAAGCTCCTCTCCCTAAAGCATCCCAGTAATTAAGCAGAGCCATTGTTAAGCCATGGTGCTCTGACACCTCAAAGCTGCACCAGTGCCTTGCACTGACGTGCCCGTGTGGGAAGCACCACTCCTCTGGCATAATCCATGCCGCCTTTCCCTTCAGTCTCCACAGGGCACAGCCAACATCCTCTCTGGTGATGTGTTCAAATTAGAAGACACCAAATAACACTGGAGTGTGGCCCAAGGCAGACACCTGGGTAGGCACCAAGGTCCCACCAATTCCAGTGCAAGTGCCAAGTGCCCAGCTGTCTGCATAAAGCTCAGCCCACAGAATCTCATGCACCACAGCAAAAAGAAGTGAAACTGATTCACAAGAGGGAGGGAAAAGAAATGAGTCAGGCTGAAGGGTTCTAAACTCTTCTTTTACCATCGTGTGGAAGCCCTGCATGTCTCCTGAAAGACTTGAATGGGAGTCCCATTTCCCACTGGGAGGTGTCGGTGGGTGAGACCTAGGAATAGGATGAAACTTGCTGCCTTTGCCATTTTGCCTAAAATCGAGTTAAATATTGAGAGCAGCCTGTTCAATGTGGTAGCAAGGCTGGCTAAGACAGTGGCTGGGGCAAGGGTGTCATGGTGGCCTCCCACAAACCTGTCCCAGACATGGGGGACAGCTTGGGATAAGGAGAAGAGGTAAGGTCATATATCCAGTACATTTTGTCAGTTAGAAAAATGAGAAAATGATGCTTTTTAATTTCATCAAAATGCACTTATTGCTGTCTCAGGAGATTCCTGTCACCCTCTGGGATACAGAAACCAACTGGTCCAGTCTAAAAGAAAAAATCAAGTGTATCTTTTGCTGCTGTATAACATGACAGACATTTCTGCAATTACCTGACTTCAAGCAGGCATCTTCATGAACAGGTGCAGAAAATGTCCAGCCTAAAGGGGGAGCAGCCTTCCCTCAGTCATTACTAACTGGTGAGATTTGTCATGCCCTTCATAAAAATTCAAGAGCAGGCTTAGCTGTGTATATAAAACTCCTATTTCTGATAGAAATCATGATGCAATTTAAATATCAATCATTTTGCCTAGAAAAATCTGTTGGGTCTGGGTGGCAAGGCTATGTATCTATGCTGCCACAAGACTTCCTCTGCGTAAAACAGAGAGACTTTTTAACCCGAGGGACTTAGCTTCCCATGGAGGAAATCAAGAAGGAGGAGAGTTCACTGGTATCAAAACAAGTCTTTGCACAAGAGCAAATTTCTATGCACATGTCTGTATGTGAGAAGGGCCCAGTAGCCCAGAAAACACCTGGTCTGGAAAGACATTTTCAGCACAACTTCAGATTCACTCTGTTTCAAGGTTGCCTCCAAGCAGAAGAAAGTCATCATGGCACTGCAATTTGGTGTGGATCATTAGCAAAGCCCCAATCCCAATGTGGAGTTTTGGAGCACCAGCAGCTGGAGGGAGTGGTGGATGGTCTTGTGGCTGGTTGGTTTTGGGCTATTTTAGAGAAATTGCCTTGGTTCCTGCTGTCTTCAGCCAGCTACAAGACTTCACTACCAGCATTCATTCTACCATCCCAGAGTGTCCTTTGGTGCTTGGGTCAGCATCTCTGTGTCATCCCTGTATCCATAGCTGGCCAGATGAGTGTTAAAGGGAGGATGTCCTGGGAAGAAAGAGGTTCAGGGAGGGAGAAGCCAGGATGTGCTCCTCTCTCCTTCCCACCCTGCCACCAACAGAGCAGAAAGCAAAAAGGCGCAGGGCTGTGGGAAAGGAAGGGAGTTTGAGGGGGCATGTTGCATTTCCTCTGCTCCCATGATGGTTGGAAATGGACAAGCAGAGGAATATGATTGCCTGAAGCAGCGTGGGGAGAGGAACATCCACTTGCCCCCCCCAAATGAAAGTAGTTACCCAGAATTTTAGGAAACAAATAATGTGCGGGGTATCTGGCACTGACAGTTGACTGGAGGCAGTAACTTGTGACTGAGTGACAGCAGAGCCCTTGGCAAAATGGGAGGGATAGGGAAAGCAGCCCCTTTGATCAGCACTGGCTGCTACATTTCTCACTTTTGGAGCAGAGAGTTGAGCAGCTGCTGTTGCTGGGACTGCAGGAAAGCGTCTCTGGGCCACTCGGCAAGGAAGGAGGGGAGCAGATTTATCCCTGGGGAGTTCTGGAAGGAGCCTGGCTCTTGTTGCCAACCTTTTTTATTTTGCTTCCTTTAAAGGCTAGGAGGAAAGAGGGAGAGAGGACCAGAGCAACTTGGTCTGAAAGAAAAAAAAATAGGCAAGTTGAAGATGTGGAATGCCTGGCAGAGACCCAAAGCACAAGAGCACAGAGACCGTGAGAAAAATGTAAGTTTACTGTCCAACTGGATGGAAATCAGATGTCACATTGGGACTTCACAGGACTTCTAAATGAATAAAGGAATGGACAGGAAAGGAAGGAAGATCCAGCCGGGCTGGAGGAGGAAAATCAGCAGGGCCTTGATCCTGATATGGTTAATATCCATGGGATTTATTCCTAGAGGCAACAGTGAGTCTCCTATCACAGCATAAATCCTTCACCAACAGCTAAACCAGATCTCCTGAGAAAGGAGGAGTGGACACTTCAGGGCTTTGATGTTGTAAGTAGCTGAGGAGGAGGAGGAGGGAAGCGTGAGAATGGGGAAGAGAGCCATTGCAAGCCTTGCTGGGCTTGCAAGCTACCATAGGCAGAGCCAGCTGGTAAGGACAGCTGCTCTGATGGCACTAGGCGGCATCCATTGTTGTTCCCAATTCACCTAGCAGCTGCTTGGATACATGGCCTAGGGATGCCAGGGTGTCTGCTGGGGCTGGATGACCCCGAGGTCCAGAGTGGCAGGAGGAGGACAGAGGAGTGGCAGAAGAGATGGGATCCTCCCTGGGTATGGCTTGCAGCAGGATGGGCACAGCTACTGTTGGAGCTCAAGTGACTTTTCCTGTTCAATGTGCAATCATGGCACAATACACACATTGGGATTAATGGAAGAAGGTGCCCATACCCATGCTTTTATTATGCACATGCACACACAAGTCCTGCCCTGCCTGTTTCACTTGGAGTACCATTTGATCCAGCACCTCCTGCAGGACTTCCTCTTTGTACCCACCTGGCAAAAGGTGAAACCCATGCAAGAAGCAGCAGGGACAATTAAAGAAGCCTTTGTGAGCTCTGTCTCAACCATTCTAAAGAGGGGAATGCTTAGGGACTTCTGCTTGAAACTACTCACAATTGCTCTTGGCTGAACACCCAGATGGGACCTGCCTCACACCCAACTCCTGCACAGAGACCAAAGTGGTCCATGATGACCCATCACTGGACTGAGTGAGCAAGACCAGGGTGGGCACTGGCTGGAAACACAGTGTTCAGAGCATCCCTCTCTGTGCACTGTGCTCAGCCTGCCAGGCAGGGACAAAAGGCTTGTCCTTGCCATTTCCCAACAACTCACTGTGGGAATCTCATTCCTGCTCGCCCCAGGCTGGCTGTCAGAATGGGCTGGGAGTGGAGCCACCACACTGAGATGCACACTGAGGGCCCCTTTCTGTAAGGAAACAAAGTCGTGTCCCTAACACAGGAGCACCTGAGGGTTCCCTAAGAGCCAGCCATGGACCAGGGCACTGCTGTGTGAAAAGCTATAAATACCAATAAGGATGGTTGCTGTCCCAAAACGCTCCACACCACAGCTGGCTTTTGGAGCCAGGGCACTAAGGTGACAGCAGTGCCCTTGGAGGCCATCATGGGAGGAGGTTTCCCTGTGCAAGGGCAGCGTCTACCCCACAGAAGATTTCACCCCACCTTCAGTGAGGTCTAAGGGGAAGAGATGCTGGAGGTGGGTGAGGAAGCACTTGGGGAGACAGAAGCATGCAGAAAATGTTCAGAGAGGGCAAGTGAGCCCCACAGCTGTGGCAAACGAGGTCATTAAGGCAGTGTGGAGCCTTAAAAAAATGCACAAACAACAAACTCCTCACAAAACCTCCGTCTGAACACGAAGAACATCTCTGTGACCTGGTAGGACCTTGGCTGGGGATGCCTGGGGTCGGGGCTCCCTCTAGAGGGTTTTGCACAGCCAGCAAACAGCCATACTATGGGCTTGGGAAGGGAATGGATGAGACCCCCAAATTGCCCTGCGCCAGTATGACCATCTTCAGCTCTACCAAGGGGGATGGAAGGGGCAGACACTCAGTGGTCTGAAAGAGAAGGTTGTTTACATTGGTTGTTTAAGAGAAGCAGGATATGGGGAGAGGAGCACTGGAAGTGACTTTGCGTTGTTGGTGCAGGCAGAGCTGGATCCAAGCTTGGAGATCCTGTTGAGGGGTTGGAATGATTTAGGGCCAAGCACCACGTCCTGAGGTCAGAGCAGCAGGAGTATGGCCAGGAGCTGTGTAACCAGGTGAGGAAGGCTTGGATGGGCAACAGAACTCAGAGTAGGGCCTACCATGAGGAGACACGTCCCACTGCGGACACCAGGATAAAGTGCCCATCAGAGTGGTGCTATGCTGCCCTGAAGGAGCAGCCTTGGAAGATGACCCAGTCAGCGACCTCCAGGGCAGCTCATCACTGGACAGACAGCTCCTGGCCGGGGGCCTTGGCAGTGATTTACTGTTACTGACCTGTCCTCAGACATCTCCAACTGCTCCTGCATCAAAAGGCGTTTTCACTTTCTAATAAACCTGCTTGACAGCTCTCTGAGATGTTTTGTCATAAAGGGTGATTGTAAAAGGTTAAGTTTCCTTGCTAATAACATAATTACAGCACAGACTGCCCAAAGCAACAAGGCACTTCAAACACATCCATAAAAAAAAGAAAGAGACATGTTAACTCATCCTTGAGGTTTTAATTAGAGCAGCTGCAGGGACAGGTAGGCAGGTGTGCAGCATCTCATAGCCTTTGCAAGGGGATCTTGGCTTTCCAGCTGCTCAGGACAGAGTCAGAGATAGAGAGAGGTCACACAACAAAGAGCAGTGGGAAAGAGTTTCCTAGAACAAAAAAATTTGCGGTCCAAATACATGAGGCTGTAGGGAACCTGAAATTCTCCCCAGGCCCTTTGATAAAGGGCTGTGCTCAGCCATGGCAGCAGTGCTCATCTCATCTATGATCAGCTATGAGAAAGACTCTTGTTCCTCATCTGCAAACAAGTCCCAGCTGCCCTGTTCACCCCAGGAGGAACAGGAGAAATCTGGAAAAAGAAGTTGCACTCCCTTCCGATTTCTACCTGTTCTGCTGCTTAGATTAATATTCTCTGTGCAAACACTGGGAGGAGACAAGCAGGATCCCTGCTCGGTGCCTACCTAAAGCTGTAAGCACCTACAGTCAAAGCCAGCATGGGTTCATGAGGGGAAAGTCATGTCCTACTAACTTAATATTCTCCACTGAAAGGATGGTCAGGCATTGGAACAGGCTGCCAGGGAACTGGTGAAATCACCATCCCTGGAAGTGCTCAAAAAATGTGTGGATGTGGCACTTAGGGACGTAGTTTAGTGGCGGACTTGGAGGTACTGGGTTAATAGATGGACTCGATGATCTTACAGGTGTTTTCCACCCTAAAAAATTCGGTGATTCTGTGATTCCAGGATGCAGCTGGTCTCAGCCCAGTGTCCCCCAGGCTGGCTGATGTCTCCTCGCTGGCCTTCACTAGATGGTGCTCTACACCCTCCCAAGAAATCCCTTTGGCAGCCAGAGCTGTTTTCTCCTGTGCTGCATTTCCAGCTGCAGCCTAAGGTGGGAGAACGGGCTCTTCGGGAGATGTTTTCCGTGGCAGTGGGTTGAAGAAGCGGCCATCCCTCAGGTTGTGTTGAAATGCAGTGGGAGAGAAGGGGAATTTGAGTAGATGGAGCAAAGGAAAAGACCATTTTTCCCCTGTCTGGAAGGTCCTTGTTTGCACTGATTTGCCCTCTACAGAGGAATCACGTCCAGGCAGGGGATGTCCAAACTTGCCCTGACCAGGACTGAGCTGGAGGAGGACATTTTTCCCCTCTCCAACCACACGTGTGGGAACCATTGTGGGCAACAACCTCCAAAAGTGTCCCGGCAGCTTCAACACCTGCAGGCACAACAAGAGGCCACGGTGCTTGTGTCTCCTCCTGCACCCCTTCAAAACCCAAGCGCCAGCCCCAGTCAGCCCTCCATCCTGCGACCAAAGCCATGGGCCCAGGCATCTTGTCCTATCAAAGAAAATGCACCCTCAGCCAGAGACTGTGGAGCTGCAGGGAGCTGAAGCACAAGGTGGGCTGAATGTCAGGCTCTGCCTCTGAGGAGCACCAGACACAATCCAGCACCCTCCTGCCATCAGCCCCGTGAGCCAAGCTGGGGGGAGGAAGCCTCTTTAGAACTCAGCAAACTAAGCTCTTAAGCGGGGTTTGTCAGCCAACAGATAAACACACTTAGAGTGTGTTTATCACCCTTTGATAGGGAATATGGCACGCGTTTATGTACAGCATGGAAGTGGAGAGGCTTTCTGACCACGCAAGAGAGATACCCAGTGACAGAGGTGGGGCTGCTTTGGGTGGAAAAAGCATTTTCAAGGTTTAAATGATGAGTTTTCTTGCTTCATTGCCATATCCTGTGTTTTCTCTCTGAAGTGTGGGAGGCCTCTCACCTTATAGCCTCCGACCTGTGAGTCAACATTTTTTCATTTGTTGCTCTTTTAGAAGCCTGCTCAAACCCCCATGGTGAAGACAGAAAACATTGCCCAACATCAAGGCTTTCCTGAAAGCCAGTTTTGCAGGAGTAAAACCCCCCAGAGAGGCTGGTACTCTGTGCCATGGACACTTTCAGCACACATAGCCTAAGACGTCTCCTTTGACAAGCTGTCAAGAGCTTTCAAGAGGCTCTTTATTGCTCTACACACCCTGGTTGGGAAAGCTCGAGCAAAGAGACTTGAAGGAGTCAGAAGCCAGTCCTCTTCTCAGACATGGCATTTAAGGCACTGCTACCCTCCCAAAGTTCGTTAGTATAATTTCAGTGTAACAAAATAATCAGGCCCAGCCTTAAAGGCATTTCAAGACAGATCTTAAGTAGACATTGCTGCCTGTGGGGGAATAGGGTTGTTTTTATAAGGTTTCAGGTAGTTTCTTCTTCTGATGCAACAGGTCCCCAATTTTTCCTGGTTTGACCAGGTTCTCCATGTACTCCCTTCAAGCCTTGGTACTGTCCAGGCCTCTTACAAAGTAGTTTCCTGGACACAATGATGAGAAGCAAACAAAGCTTGGGAACTGCAGTCAGAGTTATGGGCTGTGATGTCACCCAGCCTTGACCAGCCACCAGGTTCAACTCGGAATAGACCCTGGGATCTGGTGCAGAGCTAATCTAAGGAGCATGGATAACATTTACTGGAGATGCTCCTTGCAGGAACCAGCAGCAACAAGTGCTGTTCCAGGAGGTGAAGACCCAGCATTGCTTTGATTTGTGATCGACTGGTGTTGAAAGACAGGAGATCCCATCACAGCTGAGAAAAAGAGCTGCTTTCCCAAGAGAAGGAGGGAAAAGGAAAAAAAAAAAAGATACTTGTTTCACTGGCTGCGTTGGAGTCATTTCCCTGGCCATCTCTATCCCAACACCATGGAAGGCAGCATGCTGGCAGCTGTTCCAGTCTTGCCTGACACCAAGTATATTTGCCTTTTGAGAGATGTTTGAAGATCAAGAGGTTTACAGAGGGGTGTGAGGAGATGAGTAATGAGGAAACAGCTTTTAGAAGGCTGCTGGGGCCAGTGAAGAAGCTATTCCAATTCTTGTGGCCAAGTCTTGCAACTTTTGAGAGGCTCAACCAGTTCTGCATCTGGACAACATCAGTGGGAAAGGGTGTGAAATGGAAGCAACTTTTCCCCCATGAGCTACTCAGCTCTACATGTCTAAGACAGTATCACAGGAAACCCCACAAGTGGGTCTAGTCCTAGAGATGCTCTAGGGCTTCCCTGGTGTGGATTCTCTTTATGCCAGCCCCAGGTCCAAGTCTTGCTGTCAGTTGTTTCCCTGCCCTTGGGCACTGGATAGCCCCGCTGGCTCAGCTCAGCTGGTGGAAGTGTTGTTGCCTACTCATCCCAGCAACACATCTGTGTTCCCCAAGGTGGGTGGGAGGAAAGGACTTTTTAACTTAACATTGGAGGTTTTACATGGGACCAAAATTCATCTCTCATGCGCTTGAGTTTCATGTTGCATGAGGGCTGATGTGAGCCAGCCCCGGGACACCTCATGCTGCTCATTTCCTCCCATTTAACAGGCATGAAACATATAAAGGTTCATTAATATTGAAAAAAACCCATCTCACTGCACCCTCATGCCAGTTCAGATCATCCTAACTGACTGCAGCAAGCTCTCTGCACCCGTGAGTGGATGTCTACGTGCAGGTTGCCCTCAATATTCAAACAGCAGATTAAAACTAGGCCGGATTTTAATGCAGGCTCCGTGGAGTGATGCTTGGGGCACACACCCCAAGGCCCGGGTTGCAATTCATGACTGCTTCAGAAGTGCACATTTGTAACGCATCAACATCTCTACCACGTTTGTACCCTCAGGGGAAGCTCCAGGGACAGGTTTTCAGGCAGAAAATAGGGTGGTGAACAGGGCTGGCATCCCACACAGGGACATGGACACGAGCTTCTGAGCTGGGTCACCAGGACAGCTCAGGAGCATAGACTGCAGTATCATATCATGGACATTTTTGGGATGGCTGTTTGCTTTGGTTCAGCTTCTCCCTTTACAAACTGATAAAATGCAACTGATACTGCACTCAAAAACTTGCTGCAGAGAGCAGAGAAATCTGTAAGTAGCCATGGCTGGCTCTGCAGGGTTTGGTTTGTGCTGCCTGACATCAGTATCCCTGCTGCCACTGTGGGCTGGAGCAGCTCCAGCATCAGGGTCACCTCGGTCTGGTGGCAGCTGTGAGACCAGATTTCCCAAAGGGCAGCAGGGATCCTCCCTGCCTCCAGCCTGGAGCATCTCATTGCTGAGTGCTCTCAGCCACAGCCTTCCTTCCCCTCCTCCACGTGGTACCAGCGCTGGAAAAAAAAGGAAAAGGATCAGATGCTGCAGAAATCCCGACCTCATTCCTCTCCTGCCTGCATATGTTTTGTGGTAATGTTGTGATAATTATCAAATACTTCCTTTACATTTTCCCAGCCAGGCACCAACATTATTGCCATCACCCCGTCTCCTTGTCTCTGCAGGATTGTCCTCAAGGAACACCTTTGCATTTGCCTGAACGAGATGTTCTCGTCTTGAGGAACCACAACAGTGTTTTTCCTGGTATTCCATCCATCCTATTAAACCACACCAGCAGCTTTTCTTCCCAGTATTTTGAGTAGGATACATTCTTCTGACTAGTGTTACACGGACAACATGTCCATCATTTCCCATCAGCTTTTGGTTAGGTGAGCCCAGAGCTCCAGGTCAGAGAGATGGTGTGCCTGATGCAGTGATAACATAAGGAGATAATAAATACAGTGTCCCAACTTAGACTGGGTGGTGTCCTCCCAAGGAGACATCAGAAACATCCAAACAAGTGGCTTCAAGTGTCAGTGCAGTAATGTCCACAGCATGACTGGTGTGTAGGGCCTGTCCTGGGTATCAATCAGACAATAAGACCTCATGCAACACCCCCTCCTGTTCCAGCCGTGATGGAGAACATGAGGAGACCTAAGCCAGTCTGGCCATTGCAGGTGAGTGCTGTATCAGGCACGAAGTGCAGGGTTTGCTGTGCTCACCTGTGAGCTGGCAGCCAGTTCTTGCAGGAGGGCTCAAGCAGTTCACGCATGACAGCAGATTTAATCGATGCATGAACACCCAATTAATCCATGCATGAGCACCCAATTAACCCATGCATGAGCACACAACTAAGCCATGCATGAACACCCAATTAATTTATGCATCAGCACCTGATTACTTCATGTATGAGCACCCAAATAACTCAAGCATGAGTGAGCCATTGATTCACACAGGGGTGCTCAAGGAGTTCATGCATTAGTGCTCAACCTGCACACATCTGAGCACCTTTGTTCATGCATAAGCACCCACTGAAGTCACGCAGTTAGTCCAGATGTGGCAGTCTGATCAGCTCATGCATCAGTAAGTATTGACTCCAACTTCCAAAGACCCAGCTGATGACTACATTGTGACCATGGTGGTGGCTGTCCCCTGACCCTGTCAGGCGATAGGAGCAAACCCCATCACACTGCCCTCTTCCATCACTTACAGCTCCCAAGGATAAAAAATGTAAGGGCATTCTGAAAATGAACCATGACTTTGCCCTTGCTGTTGATATCAATGCATGTCTCCTAATGATTTCTAGTCTTCTCTAAAGGTGCCTCTGATGAGCTTTTGTCCAATGGGCCTCTTTTTACCATGCCTTCTGGAAAATTTCTCATGCCAGAGGATGGGACAGAAACATATTTACAGAGCAAAGGTACCCTTTGAACGAGGGGAAACACAGTGGGTCTTCCAGGAGGGGACAGTCCAAACCCACAACCGTATGCAGATGTTGCTATTTTAAGTGGGCTTAAGGTAAAAGCAGTGGGACAAGGAAACTCAGGCTCTGGCTCCCATGCTGGTCTGACACAACCCTCAGGTATCTCTGCTCAATCCCTCTGCTCCTCTCTCAGCCCTGACACCACCTCATAGCAAAATATTCCTTTATTCTGTTCCTGCAAAACAGGTGGCAAAATATGCATTGTCCCCATGGGAAGCAATAGCAACCACAGGCACAAACACACAAATTTTTCTCTCTCTTGGATGAAAATAATTCATGTCGTTGGTCACTTAAGCTAAATACTCTCCAGTAATGCCTTTTTTGGTTTTTTAAGCTTTTACTAGAACAGCACTGAGCCAAACCAAGTTACCAGCTAATGTCACTGTCACTTCCAGCACTCCCAAACCCTAATCGGCCCCATCCTGAGCAAACAACATCCCTTCTCAATTGCTCAAACACCACATTTTACCAGCTTCCCAGGCAAACGTCTTCGAGACCCTTTTTTCCCAAAGAAGAAGGAAAAAACACAGCATCCTGTGGGACCATTCCGGGGTTTTGAGTCAAAGTTTCCAGTGGGGAATGCCCACCGCGCTATCACGTGGCTGCTGCGTGTTCCAAGTGGTGTCCCAGCTCCGCTGGGAGCAGGGTCAGGCTCTAGGGCTGCCCCAGGGCTTTTTCCCACAAGCTCAGCCCATGCATGAGGCGCGGCCCAGCCCGTAACACTTCACTGAGATGCCTTTGACGGAGGGAGTGAGCTGAACTCCCCACACGGGGCTGTCCCGGCAGATAAAATAAATATTTAGCTTGAAAACATCTAACAGTTTTCAAATAGCCCGGAATGGCCCGAACGTGTTTAGACTGTGCGCATAGCAAAGGGTGCTAATGGCTTTAATCATCCTCGCATGTACGCGGGTGCTTTTATCTGGAGATCTTCACAGTCCTCCGCCGAGAGGTTTGTCTTGTTCAGCTCTGCATAACAGATAAAGAAATGGAGGCACAGCCAGCAAGAGCTGGATTTGGGGTTTCGAGCCAGCCTGCTTTGCGTTTCCTCTCCGAGGCCAACGCTTCTCCGACGAGATGCTGTGGGAAGTGGCAAGGTGTCCACATGGATCAGTGGGCATCTCATCCATGTTTTCCTGCTGCTGGTGGTGATGGCCAGTGTGGCCGGTGCCACTTGTGCCCATATCTCAGCAACAGTCCCCATGTCCCACTGTGCCCCTTGTCCCTGGCTACAGCCAGGAGATGGGTTTGCCAAACTGCTCCAAATTGCAGATGAAATCAGTGCTGCTTTCTGGGTTTGGTGCTTTGCATCGTGGTGTAACATCTCTCCAGCAGGCTCAGCTTTATTTATTTATTATTCCTTTTCACAGATGCTTTAATATAAAGTAATTAGTACTGAGGGTAGCATCCAGCCAAGAACAAATTAGGTTGTAACACGATGTCTCCTCTGCCTGGGTGCTCTGGTTTTCGGGAGCCCCGCAGGAGAGGCTCCTGCCTGAGCTTAGTAGCCAAGAGGATCATGAGGGGTTTCGGTGCTCTGGGGCCATGGGCAGGATGAAGTCCAAGGAGCACTGCCCAGAGCACGCTGCTGCTGGTGGAAGATGCCAAAGGGAAGCCTGCCCTGATCCCAGCATCTCCTCAACTTTCCCCATGGCTGAAGAGGAGCCAGCTGGGTCCTAATCCAAGAAATGGATTTTCTCTGGAAGCTGTGTGGGCTTTCATGAGAGCCTGATCAAGGGCCTTATAACCTCATTTTTTAAAAAATTCCTTTTGAATTAACACATTTGTTTTCTCAGTTCAAATGCATTTTTCCCCTGCCCCACAACTTCTCCCATACAACATTCTTTTGAATCTGATTTTACCAGGAATTTTTACTGAAATCAATTGTCTTGTGGCTTCAGAAACATCCAGCCCAACTGATACAGCCCTATGGAGAAAATATTGATAAACCGATGGGTCATCCTCAGTGAGGCTGGCCCCAGACTGGGAGAAGAAGGCATCCCTGAGCATCCCTGGATATAGCACTGGGGTTGTCTAACCAGTGGGGATTTGCAGATCATTCTGCCTTTCCTTATTTCCCCATTTGGCCACAGAAAGGATCTTTGCAGAGGATGACAAGTGTAAACCCAGCTTTTGGTATCAGAAAGCAAGGCACATCTTTGTGTCCCAGGAACTTTGTCATGCCTGGCTTTGCCAGCTCCACAGGGAGGCAAGTGGGTCCAGGGAACCTGGGTCACATCCCAGGCTGGGCTACCTGAATGCATCACCTTTTCAGAAACTAAACTAATTTTCCAGGCTTTGGCTTCTTAAGGCCACCAGCTTTCCAAGAAATTTTAAATCCTGTAAAATTCACCCAAATCCCATAATCCCTCATGGAAACAAAGACTGGACTGATTATTTTTTTGCTAAAAGGTTGGCAAGCTTCCAGCTTTACAAAATGCGGCTCCACAGAAAGAAATATCTTTTGTGGGCAAAATCATGAACCAGTGGTTTTGGAAATACAAATGAAAATAAGGCATTTCAGGGAAAAAAAAGAAAAGGCTCCTTTAAAAATAGCCTTGAAGCTATCTTTATCCTCAAGTCTGGAAGAGGAAGGTTCACACTTATTTTTCATCTGCTTTCCCCTGTGCCTGCTGAAAGGAAAAGGGGCAGGTGGATTATTCTTGTGCTCCTGTTCCTGCTGCAGATGCAAGAAAACCCGCTTTTTCCAAAGCTGGCTGGAGCTCTGTGCCCTGGGATAGCTGTGGGAATGTCTGTCTGCCTTAGCTATGGGGAAATAGGGCTTGGGGAGGGCTTTGGGGACCAGGAAATTACTTGTGGCTGGTCAGATGAGGGTTGGGGTAGTTCAGGCTTGTCATTTCAGGGCAGTTATCAGGGGCTTTCTCACAGGGAGGTCTGCAAAGATTGACTGGGTGCTGCTGCAGCACTTCATCACCAGTCAGGAAAAGGCCTTTGAGTCTCTCCTCACAGCTCAT
This sequence comes from Sclerurus mexicanus, assembly GCA_013396755.1. Classification (NCBI taxonomy): domain Eukaryota; kingdom Metazoa; phylum Chordata; class Aves; order Passeriformes; family Furnariidae; genus Sclerurus; species Sclerurus mexicanus. The sequence goes on along the minus strand of VWZF01000486.1, from coordinate 449,504 downwards.
TTTGGAGTGCTGAGAGCACGGTGAAGAGCAGCACCCAGCCCTGTGCCACACACATCAAGGTGGCCATGGCAAAGGGGCTCACCCTTCTCCCTGCCAGAGCTGCTCCTCAGCTCTGGAGAGCATGGATGAGCAGGGAGGCATCTTGCTCCCTGATGCCACTGCTCTTTTCCAGATGCTTAATAATCCACTGGGAGTGCAAAGACCAGAACTGCACAGAGCCCTCAAGACGTGGGTGCACAGAGAGGCAGAAGGATGTTCTAAATTTTACTCTTTTTCAACCTTCCTGGTATATAGTTTACCTCTACTGCTGCCAGATGTGAAATATTTGAGTGAAAATGGCTACCATAGTCCCAAGCTCTTGTGCCCAGGTGGCAGTGGCCAGGAAAGAGCACGTCACTTGAAAAGTGAAGCACATCACCCTTTGGTACATACCTACAATGACTTCCCCACTTTCAGTTTCATAAGAACTTTTTGCAATTCTCCAGTCTACCTTCTCCTTTAGCATCCTAAATAACTGTCCATCATCAAACAATCCCTTAGTTTTTAATGACCACCTTATCCAGCTCATGACTAATGACATATGGCACCAACAGCCTTCCTTCCTGGAGAAACACCCTCTCTGCTTCCCAGCTTTAATCACCTGTGGGAGGACTTTGACTTTTATGACAGCTTTTGTGCCTCTGTAGAAGCCAGTGGCAATATAAAACAGTTCACCCTTACCAATGTGCTTTTTGAGTCCTTCAGACAACTCAAAGAGGTTTGTGAGACATGACTTCCCTCTACAGAAGCCCTGTTGACTCTCCCCAGGTAATTAATTGTATTCTGTGGTATAGTTTCTAGTCATTTGGGCAGCACAGACAAAAGGTACAGACACCAAGAAACCTCCTGAAGGCTTTCTTTAATGTCCTGTGGAAAGGCTACCCTGGTCCAGGAGCTGTTTGCAATGCTCTTGCTTGGGAAGATGCAAAACCCTCCAGGTTTCCCTATGTATTAACTGCTGCACAACCTCACACCAGCTACTCACCTTGCCTGGACCCCTTAATCCACATGCCAGTGGATTTAATACCACTGTATTAAAGAAGGCAGCTTAAGGAGAGGCTGCTGGGAATTTACTAGCTGGGCTCTTGGGAGGCAGAGTTTATAAAATAGAAACTTAATGAACAGGGTGCTGGGCAGGGGAGTTTAAATCATACATAGGAATCTGCATTCTCCTCCAAGGCTGCTGAAGGAGTTTCCAGTGGAAGCAGCTCCATCCATGAGCATCCCAACGAGGGACCAGGGTCACTGCAGAACCCTGGGCACGAGTGAGGTGGGAGCCAGGACAGCTGCTTTAGATGATTTGCAGAATGAGTGGCACAGTGGTAGAATTAGCTGATTTATTTGAAAATAAAGGAACATGCCAGAATTATGAGAGGAATTGCATGACACTGCTTTTGGCTTTTGCTAAATGTAAACAATAGCACACATTATTTTAGAATTTAGCTTTGCAATAATATTGCAAGCTGTTCAACATCTGAAAGCACCTGCCATGTAGAAACACTTTCCAGATGCCTATGAGGTACCACTAACTCTTGATTAGGAACAGGAAATAGAGACAGTGGTCCAACAACTCAGTCAACCCACTTTTAGGCTTCCTAATACCAAATAAGAAGTGGTGAAGCCACATGAGAAGCACTGATCCAGGATGAACTTGCTCTACCAGTTCAAATAGTATTTTTTGTCTTAAGCAGGCTTCCTTTGAAGCAGCAGCTTCACCCCAGATCAGGTACCACCTCATCTGTACACCTAACCACCTTCCAGAGTGGCCACAAACCATCCTCCAGCAGGAGACATGCAGCCAGTGCAAGCTCAGGGAAAGGCAACCCATTTGTGTCAGAAGTCTTCATTCACTCCTCCTGCCCCCTTGCATATCAAACATCAGAGCTGACACTGTAAAGGTAGATATCAAGCTGGAGTACCTGTTCCTGTCATGCTGAAGAGAAGCAGGAAAGGGAGCAGTTGCTGCCTGCAGGAGATCTGCTCACAGCACCAGGGCTTGTGGATACTCAGCACTTGTGGCCAAGGGAATGACAGACCACCCCCTGCTCACCTGGACTCCCAGTGAACTTCTCAGTTCACTGAGATCTGCACTTCAAGGAAAGAAAGGTACCAAGGAAAGAATTCCAACAGCTGTGTGTGCAAGAGTGCCTGTTGGCAGCTCTCCTGGCACTGGCCCTCTACAGAAGCCCTGTCTCAGGCATCACAAAGGGCTGCTCAGCTGAAGGACCTCTTCCTGCACTTTTCCAGAGTAAAACCAAAGGAATTCATGAAGGGCTGCGAGTAGCTGATCTCAGAGAACATGGGAGCAACACAGGACTGCAAGCACAAGCCATCTGCGTTTGGAATGAAGAGTAAGAGGGAAGAGCACAAGGCAATTGATACTTGAAGGAAGGACCAGCAGATGCCCAATTTGTTCTCTTTTTCAAGTATCTGCCACAACATGCCAGAGGTCTCAGGCCACTGTGCCTGATGGGTCTGGGGTTTCTGATGCTTCCAGTGGTCTCCTATAGTGTCTCCACACGACTAGTCCCAGCCGAACAGCAAAGATCAAGGAAGTCCCTGCCAGCAGAACAACTAAGAAAAAAACACAGAAGCATGTTAGAGCATAAGAGAAAGGCAGTTTTCAAACTCCAGCTCTCAGTACAGGGGGCATTCAGAGAAAGAGAAAAACACAATCCCCTATATAGGATCCATTGCCCCCAGACCTGTATTTCTCAGAGTTTCACTGCTATACAGTCAAATTTGCCCAATGCTTCCAGGTCAAGGCATGTCTAAAAAGAGGGAGGCTTCAGGAACACAGGAATTAAAATACATTACATTAACAAAACACTCCAAGAATAGTTGAACTATATAAAGAAACATGTACTAGTTTGGGAAAAGCATATTCTTGTCCTACCAGCCAAACAAGCTGAACAACTAAGAATGAAGTTTTGCTGGTAGAAATGCACCTACTGCAGGAACACAGTTGTCTGCCAGAGCTCACACACACCACCACATCCCTAACCATCAGGAGACAAGCCTCCAGTGCCCCCATGCCTGTGGCAGACAAGCCTTGCCAAGTCCTGCTTGGTGCTTTTAGACATGACCAGGCAAAGGGAACACATACTGGAGTGGCTACAATGGTGATGCCAGTCCAGAAATTAGCTTTAGCCACTGGTATGTGGCTGAAGGGTGGGAACATGCTCCCTTCTGCTGACCCCACAGTGGGAACAGGCATCTCAAACTGCTACAGTAGAGTCGGAGGCCACACAGCTCAGTCCCTTTCACGCCAGTATAAAACCGCTCATAATGGTATAGCTTCTGCCAGACTGTGATTGTACAGAATTTGGACAGCTTAAGCCCTTTTACAATGGATGACTACACTCAGCTCTGCTACAGTGGCTGGCAGCAGCCAAATAATCCTGGGGAACTTGTTAAGGCTGGCCTGAGCTCTGCATGGGAGAGGAGCATGGGCAGGGTTTTGCACTGTGAAGCCCTCTGTGGGTCAGAAGCCTATGCACTGTTCCCGTATCCCAAACAACATAGGGCAAATGGGAAGTCCACAGCTTTCTCTTCCTTTGGCCTGCCCTGTGTCGTGGACTAGTGGAGGCCCCAGGTGTGTGATGGAGGATAGTGGGGTAAACATATTGCACTGGGAAGTGAACTTGAGACAGCACAAGGTTTGGATTCAGCCCCAAGGCTCCTGGGCAATGATCTCTGCTCTACTCTTTACTTAGCAAAAGGAACACCTTCAAATATATCCCTATTTCCGCTTTTAATAAATAACACTTTCCAAGTGGAAAGCCTTTCAGCCCCTAATACACAGGAAGGATGTGGAGTTGTTTACTGGCCTTCTTTTACAGGAGTTAAACAGTCCAAAAGATTCACCTATAAAAATGTTGTTGGTCAGTGGGGATGAAAAGGAGTTGTTCTTGCATGCGCTGCCAGTCAGAGCTGTTATGACTACTGGGTAGATTGTGAGGTTATAGCGGACATACTTGTCAAGAAAGAAGTTTTCCAGGTAAAACCTGTGAAGAAAAAGAGTGACCAAAGTATTTTCTCTACATTTTTTTCCCATTCCCTAAGAAAGGAATTAGACAAAAAGTGGGGGTTTTTGCAGGCCACTTTGGACCAGAGTCAAAAATTTTTCATTTACTAAAATTCAGTTGATCCATAAATAACTTACTGAAGGTAGGTTTGGGGAAAAACAAAGCCATGTTTCGTGTGCTTTCCATATCACACCTTCACCTGTAAACCTAAGGCAGGTTGGGCTCATGCAAGTCACAAAACCCTGTTCCTGGCTCACAACACGTGCTTACTGGAATTGCTGAGGGTCAGGGAAGAAAAGCTCAGACTCCTAATTCATCTACCATGAATTATAACAGAGGGCTTTGTGCTCAGTGTTGGGACAGGGACAAGCCATGAATGAACTGGGGCAGACAGTCACCATCTGTGAGAGGTGGAGAGGGTCTTTGAGGCCTGGTGGGAACCCCTGAGGTCGCTTACCATATCAGGAGGCTGAGAGCAAGGATGCTGAGAGAAGCAGTGGTTGCTTTCTCATGGGACACGTTCCACTGGTAGGTCAACACAACAGCGAAGTTCAGCAGAGTGGCGATGGTGGTCCACGTTCCGTACAGTGCCAGCCCATTCTGCACCTGCCAGGCGGCACAGCAAGGTGACAAGCAGTGACAAACGGGGCAATCTCTGCTTTTTGTGACCCAGAGGCCTTGGGGCAGTTAAGCCAGCCTCCTGGACCTAGCTGCAGGAAAAGTCCCTCAGCATGGAGAAGAGTTGAAGCCCAGGAGTCCAGGGATCCACCCCAGCAGTGTGTTCTACTGGTGTTTCAGGAAGTGCAATAGAGGGGTGTAAAGAACAGACTCCACTCCCAATTTGTGCCAAGAGATGTTGGCACATCTCCAGAAGGGTTGGCAGGAATTTTACTGTGCAGAACTACCCAGTTTTTTAGACTCTCCCTCCACCAAAAATCTCCCTGGCTTCTTGGATAGTTTTTAGAACTAACCTGCTTTCTCCCTGAGCAACCCCAACATTAACTAAGGAATCAAAGGTGGTTAAGGTACACAAAAGCAGCCATGGGAGTGCAGCATGAAGTGTCCTGGATAGGGGAAGAAGGCATCAAGGCAGCAGGTTTGAGCTAGAAGAGAGGAACGGGGAAGGAACCAAGGAGTGATGGAGTATGAGTGCGTTTATCTTTTTTTCTCTGTGAGGTTTGCCAAACAATCACTCTTCTCAAGGACAACAGAAAAGTAATTTTCTTCCATAGTTTCACAAGACTCAGAAAGACAGCTGCATTTGAAACCTTTAGAGCAATGTACTCTTCTCCATATAAGAAACATATAATTCTTTTGGAGTCGGGTGTCAGGGACATCAGCAGCAGCTATGGCATCAGAAACCATCCTTAGCAATGCCTTCTCCCCCTGCCAGAAATATCCTTCCCACTCCAGACACCAGTCTGGCCTGAATTTTTCACACTCCACTGAAAACTTCACTCTGTAGCAGCTGGAGAAATACCTTGCTCTGAATCATTCCCATGATGTCTCATAGCAAGCAGATGCAATTAAGCCTGTGTACACCTGCAGCAAGCAAGTTAAAGTCAGGGCAGAAATCTTTCCTTACCTGTGTCCTGCAATTGAATCTTTCACTCTTGATACCTACAGCACTACACAGAGGGTTGTTTTTTATAGCATTAACCCACAGCACATCTCCCTAAATGCCACCTACCAGAATGCGGATGAGCCAGAGCTCAGCTTTGTGACCCTTCACAAACCACGAGGAATGGATGCTCAAGGCTCGGTGTGAAATGAAGAGGGAGGCACACATGGTAAGAGTGAGGACTACCAGGAACACCAGGGCTGGAAGGAGGTATCTAGGACAAAGAACACACACATGCACAACAGACAATACATTTTTTTCAGTGGTGTCACAATGCATTAATTTGTAGCTTTAGTGTTTGGTCCCTACTGGATTTAAGTTGATCAGCCTTTAATAAAGGTAATCACTACATGTAGCCCTCATTTTGACACACTGCTGTTGCTGTTTTACTCTGTTAATCATGAAGTTATTTTCCTGACTGCAACAGATTTCTTCACCTCTTGACAGTGATGCTTTTATAAGCCCTTAATGTGACCATGATTATAAAAACAATCCAAGGCAAGGAGCTTAACTGCATTTATGAAGAGAGGCAGGGCTCCTGTCCTACCTGTGGAGGCAAAAACATAGAAGAACAGCAGCTCTGAGGAGATTTTAGACTTCAATAACCAATCTAGCTCACAGGCAAGATGACAACATCGTGCAAAACCCCGAATTTTTATGAAGGCTACATTTTATCAAAGCCTGCCATAGAGTTTTACAGGTGTGATTAAGTGTTCATACATAGAGGAAAAGGCAAAATACAGTACTGGGACAGTCTCAGCAAGAGGGTTAGAAAGCATTTGTAACAAAAGGCAACTTACTCTCGGTCCCACAGAAACAGCCATCCTATATTGAGGCCATTATTGAGACACCACGCCACATAAAAAGGTATCGGCAGCAAGTCTGGCTTTATGAAAACACATCCAAGTTCATTCCTGCCAGGAAAAAGTGGGTATGGAGAAAGGAAAACAATGCCTACATTGACCAACCAAACTTTCCTGACCTCATTTTCCTTAAACTGTGAGGGACTCTACATTGGAGTTAAATATTTCAGGTTAAATCAGACTCTCTCTCCTGTGCATCCTTCTCTGAGACAAGACAGTCCCCATGGCTTTCCCCACCAGGATATTGTCCCACAGTGCAGAACTTCTTGCTGGTCTCTGCAGATATATCTACTATCACAGATATAGTGAGTACCAGTGACTGCTCAATAGATTCTGTAAAGCTGGTGCCACTGCTTGTGGCAGCAATGGCATGGTTGTGGATTTTTAGCACAGTTTCTGAGGCTTTTGGGATCACAGTGTGAGTATATTTTGTGTGCACATGCACGTGTATGGACCTGATCATTCTGTACAAACACACACTTCATTCTTCCCTCAGCCTTCGGTGTTGGTCAGCATCAACTGAGAGACTTCTTACAAACCATGAAAAATAGCAGATACACAACTCAAGCCAAGCAGTCCATGGTCCCCCCTGATAGGAGAGATACAGTGTAAGTCTGTGCCATGGAAGACATCATGGAATATTACAGATATTGCAAGGAACTGCATAGGGTGATCGCACAGCTCCAGGAAAAACTTCAAGTCTAGTTCAATGAACCAAGAGACTCCTCAGTGCTGATTCTCTGATCTCTAACAGCAAATAAACTCAAAGCATTAGTTCCATAATCCATTAACTTCCCCCCTGTGGATTCTCAGCATCCAGCAGGGTGTGTGCCAGTGCTGGGTAAATCTGTCACATCCCATGGGTTTGTGGAAACAAGGCCTCAAAGAACAGTTTACACACTTTGATACCTGTCCACATGTCAGAACAGGTCACGTGCATCTCCAAACTGCTTCCCAGCTTTGGATGCTGAACCTAAGAGATGGCCCAGCAGCAGAGCTTCAGCATGTCAAGTTGAGATAAATGGCAATGGGTTTACTCTTACCAGAAACCTCAGAAAAGGGGAGAAGAGACTGAGCTACTATAGAAGGGAAGAATCACTGTCCCTTCCCCTTTATACCATAAACAGTAAACAGGGAAAATACCTTCGACAGATCCCTGACAAGGCGTAGAGAAGCCAGGCAAGCTGCCAGGCATAGATGACATTCCAGATGAGGAAGGTCCAGCCAGCTGGTGTGAAATCAGTGCTGTACTTGGCTGAGATGTTTCCAGGAGTTGTCCTGAACACACCTGCAGTGGTGAATGTTATTGCAGGCAAATGTGTTATTACATCCTAAGGGTGGGGAAAGGCTGCTGACTCCCCTCACCCTTCAATCTTCCTCCAGACTTTGTCCACACCTCAGTGGGTTTGAGGATGATGGGAGCTCTCGGTGCAAACAAGCCATGTGCTATGGCTGGCTTGCCTTCAGACACCCATCGTGGGATCACTGTCCCCACAGGGAACCCCAGGCACCTTCCCTCCCATACAGACCCAGAGAAGCCAGTCGTGTGTGAAATCCAGAGGAAAGCACACTGGCAGATTCAGCTGTGGGTAGTGTTCAAACACAGCATCACTGCCCTCTACAAACCCACAGCAGCAGCCTGACCTTCTCCCACCAGGGATTCAAGGGCAGTGTACGCAAAGGCTGCCTTTCACCCACCACTGGATCCAAGTTCACCAGGGACAAGACCCTTTACTTGGACTTCAAGGGACTGGATAGGTCTCAGGCATCTGGCTGTAACACCTGGAGGATGCACCAGCTACTTGCACCTTTGACAGAACAAGGTGTGTTTGGAGAGTTGATGAGGTAACAAACAGATCTCCCCCATCGAAGCCATTTTATATCACTAAATGACATAATGTATGAAATGCACCTCTGAACAAAGACAATTTGCTTGTGTTACCTTTGAATATCCCAGTGGCATTTCCTGCATTCATTATCACCATGACCGTGAAAGTAGCCAGAGACAGAAACATCACCAAAACCTTCAGCTTGTGTATAGCATCCATCTTACCCTGCAACACATTAGAGATACCATTTGGCTATTCTAAAGGACGCCTGGATTTCATCCTGTTCTGTAAAACAGAGACTATTTTAGAAATAATGTCGTAAATTCCCAAATTTTAACTGCTGACTGCTATTTGTGGTGTTCTCATTGGAACTAAAAAGGCCTTGCGTGGGAGCACCCCTGTCTGAAGAGACCTCACTGGGTGGTGGACTGGAAATGGGAAGCCATGGGCTGCCCAGTGAGCAGCCTGCCCCATCCGTTCATCCTTTACTGGCACAGTGCAAGAGCCAGTAGAAGGAGAAATTTTGTTGCCTAAAGGATAAATTTGTTTGCCTAAATCACAGGTTTTAGGGCTAAATACTTAGCCTGCAAAAGACTGATCCCATCTTATTTACATCACTATTGTGGTTTTACTGAAGCAAAAGGGCCTATCAATTTTACCCACTCCAGGAAGGAAATATGAAAATATTGAAGTCTTGGCCTTGCAGCCAAGTGCCTTTTAGTGCAATGTGACTTTTCACATTTACCTCTCTAATCCTATAACTCCTACAAATTAACTTCCTTTCATGGTGGTATTACCTCATCTACTGGCTGCCAATAAGATTTAATGCTTTAGCAGGTCTCAAGAACTTTATAGACTGTAAAATCTACATACTACATCTTTTCAAGGTTAGTGAGCAGTGACTTGAGCTTTCCTGAGTGATTTCCACTAGTCCAGTGTTTGTTCTATCACAGAAGAGTTCTGTGCCACCTCCAAGAGTAGGTATACATACATCCAAACTATAGGCAACAGCTTTATTTCTCCTCACAGCTCAGCACTTGAGCTGCCTTCTCTGTACAATGGTACTCTAATGCCTTCCAGGATTGGCAGGAATAACAACTGGAGTTGTTCCAGGTTGCTCAGTCTTGAGCTAATAAATTCCAGCTCCCACTTCAGTGGATGGTTTTATAGTTCCAGGCTTTGTTCATTGACTGAGCCACATCCAGACACGTCACAGGGAAGTGGGAAGGGAATTCCTGTTTTCTGCACAGTCATACATGTTTTTCCCTTTTCAGTTATATCTAAACAGAAGAGTATCCTTTTTCTAAAAATAAAAATTAAAATCCTATGTGGCAGAACTCATTTAACTCAAGATACCAAATCCCAGTTAGATTTGTCAGTCGAATCACAAGACAACATACTGTGTTCAAGAGATACACTGGATTAGCAGATTCTGAAAAGCAAATTCCACTTGCACTATTAGAGATATCTTTTCTGGCTCAGGAAAAAACTGACATGCAGATTTCTGAAAGGTGTGAAAATGTAGGAGAAAAATCTCACTGTACACTTGTCCATGATCAAGGAAAGAATATAAGAACAGGTCATTTGGCCACTCCAAAACAGTACATGGGACTACATGGTCTTTTGATCTCACTGTCAGGACAAATCTTTCTCCTCCTGTAGTCCTGTAATTCACTTCAGCACCACATTTCTTTTTCATTAGCATGTTTGGAAGAACTTTGATTGCACAGCTTTAGAGAAATCCATGCTTACTTACAGATCTCAAGGAGGAAAGCCTTATTAAACCAGTCAATAGTTGCACTACTGTCTCTCACCTCCTGCCTCCCTCTAACTTATTGCTTGCAATAAACATCTGCAATATATCCCTGCCTGCAATTTCCAGTCACAAACACCCTTTAGAACAATCAGAAATATTACTCACAGGGATCCACACAGGCTTTTTGGCAGTGTTTTACAGCTGTGGTTCAGCTACAAGCAGCACTGGGGAGTCTCCGCCGCCTAATCCTATCTAAAGAGATTTTATACAACTTTCAGCAAATAATCATGTATTATTAACAAAAAAGTATCACAGTTGTTAGGCACACTTTCTGTCTGTGAGCTGCTGCAGCCTCCAATTGGCTAAAGCTTCCCAAAAACAAGCACTTATGCAAGAGAAATGTGATTACTTAACCAAAGCCTTTTATAACAGCCAGACATTGCATATAACACTGCGTGATCCCAACTTGTTGGCAGACAGAAGATAATGAGTGCGTGCTCTGGGCTCTCTCCTGCTTTGTCCTTTCCCATCTCTGCCAGGAGGGGAGAAACTGAGCACTTAATGCAAAATGTTGTATCTCAATCATAGCACTCCTGAGTGGGAGAGGGGATGCTGGAAGAGAGTGCTGGAGAAACAGCCTGGATTTGGGGTTTGGGAAAGATGGAGATCATAAAACGGTTTGAGTTTGAACTTTAGGGATCATGTAGCGCCAACTCTGCTGCTGTGGGTAGGGACACCTTCTACTAGGCCAGCTTGCTCAAAGCCCCACCCATCCTGGCCCTGAACATTTCCAGGCATGAACACACAGATGTAACACACAGAACCAAAGAAGAGTTTAGGCTGACAAAGACCTCTAAGACCCAATCTGACCATTAACAACACAATAGGCTCTGGATCCTGTGAGCAGCTACAGATCCTCCTGTAGCCCCAGGTGGAGATTGGTTCACAAGTAAATTTTTGTTCTTAGATATGGAAAAGGCTTCTGCCCCACCATGCAAGCTCATCCCACAGAGGCAGTATGAGCCATGCTAGCTGATCAGTTTCTACCTGCATCTCTGTCTGCTGCATAACCAGTCTCACGACATCATTTTATATTTCTGTTTATTCCCTCTCAAATTTAAACTTTTATACCCAATTTAAAATATTCTTCAGCATCAAAATGTTATTTACCTTGTGCAGCTACAGTGCCTACCAGGCAGACAGTCTTGCTGGGAACTGCCCCATGTCAAATATAAAGGCAGTGATTAACTAGCACCTATCTTCAGCCACTGGAAACACCATCACAGGACTGGGAATTAACCAGCTGGAGCTTCCTTGGCCATTGAGACAGGGGTACAAAGCCCATGTGAACATGGATTATCCAGATGTGAGAAGTGCAGGGCACCCAGCCAGCACTGTCCTCACCTATTTATCAGTGTAGGTGTGAGGTCCACCCTCTGAAGGTATTCTGAGGTCCACCCTTTGAAGGTATTCTGATGTGGAAACTCGTGGCTTAAGTATGATTATTTCTTACAATACGTTATGTCCTACACATCCATCACAAACAAGAGCTGCTTAAGCTGCTTGTACATAACCTGTTCCTTGAAGAATACAAAGGCCTGAGCTCACAGCGTGGTGGCATTAGCATTTTTCTCTCCCTTTTTTCCCTTTCTGTATCCCCCAGATATGTACCCAGTGACTCTGCCCGTCCTAAAAACTGCCTTCAAGTTACAAGTTTATAAGCACTTGTTACAGCAAGCATGGGCTGAAACACAAGCAGAACCACTGTATGGCCTCTCTTCCTAGTATGTTAAAATCTACAATGCACCTCTTTCTACAACCCATGTCTAATTTATGGCCCACTTGTATATATATAGTATATGTATATACATATATGTATATACACGTATATATGTATGTTTTTACTTATCAGATAGTCCAAACTTACATTTTCATCCAGCAAATAGGTGGCCTGAAATTCTTCACTGAACACAGTCCACTTTATCATACACATGTCTGTTGGGCACAGCTGGTAAGGCAGGTCCATGATGATCTAAATCCAGGGCAAGTTCTGCATGGGGGAAACATTGGCCAAGTGGGAGAACCAACACACACACCTTGCTGCCCCATATTGTTGCTGGGTATTCCATAATGCATCTCTGGTTGCAGTGAGGCAACTGGAAGCAATGCCACCATAATGGTGGCCTCGTCCTCTTGCCACACACAGTTATCCAGGCAGAAGCTTTAGGCCCACATTCTGGGGTTCTGAAAGGTTTTTTTTCAGAATAAATTGCAACAGACTCCTTGGATAAAATATTCAAAATTATTTTATCATGCAGCTCTACAGAAATCCCCTTAAGTATGTTTGTAAAGTACAGAGGAATGTACTTAGTGCTTGTAAAGGTATTAAAATTGAACAGCTCTTGCTTCACTAGGCTGTACAGCATTCCCAAAAGTGGGAATGCTCAGGACAGCTACAGCTTTAAGATACCAGAGTCAAACTCAAAGGAAGCATTTATGGAAAGGCCCTACCTTTCTCTAGTGTATCTTCTATGACATAATTTTTAGGCTTATTGTCTTCCACTTGAGTTTCAGTCGAATATCTTTGCTGGCCTGCTGAGGAAGAAAAGTTATATTGTCAGAGGAGTAACAAATGCAGTTACATTTCAGACAAGAAGTGGCTGCTAATGTTTGTATGCACAAAGAGAAGGATGATCCAGTCCACACTCACAAAAGGATGTGTCTTGAAATCCAGATATGCCACAGCAACACTGAATGAAATCACTGGAACCAATTCCACAACATAGTGGTCAGTACTTTTCAAGAGAAGCTGCTTTGAACCAAATGTTTGTATTCATCTGGCTCATGGCAAAGAAAAACAGTTTCCAACTAATAGTTATTTTACCATCACAGCAGTTTTCCACTGATAAACAGGGGAAAATACACACTCTCCCTGTATCACCAAAAGTCTTGAAAGAGTATATTTTTACACTCTTCAGAGCCCTCTTTTGCAATTTCACCAAGGGAAAAAAACAGGAAAAAAGCTGCTTTTCAAGAAGGAGAGGAGATCTGCCATGCCCATCCTCCCCGTGCACACTCCCTGCAGCACCATGACATATCCCACCTGCATCAGTGCACCACAGACAGCAGCTCACACACGATAACTAGACTGGTTGCAATGGGACCACAGCTCCACTGCCACTCCCCCGTGCACTGGAAAGCCATGTAAGCATTTACAAGGTGCTGAGGTAGCATGGGCAGACTTTGTGCTGGTATTACTGCCCTGCTGACAAGAGGAAGACCCTTTTTATTTTAAAAAAACCAACATGAATCCTCCTGCTAGTAGCAGAAATAAAACATTATGAGAACAGACAATTTGAGTCCCAGAACGGAGTGGAAGCCAATTGCTTTCTACCTAGAGGTGCCCCTGTGGAGATCCTGTCCTCAAAATAAACTCATTTTGCACCATGCAGGAACTGGGACAAGTTCATCTGTGGGCAGCTCTCCCAGCTGATGGCACACACTGTCATCAGCAGGAAACTCCAGAAAGCAAAGCCCCAGAAACACCTCCCCAGCAAGGCAGGAGCTCAGCAATTCCAACCAGACTGCCAAAGCCTTTTGTGCCCATCAGCAGCGATGAAGGGCTTAAATCCTAAAGGTATTCTGCACAGTCAGAGCTCCAGCTTAATCTCTGTAGCCACTTGCTTTAACTCCAGCCTTTCCTAGTGTGCTGGGCAAACTGGCACCCAGGAGTCAGTGACCTTGTTGGAAATCATTTTCAGGCCAAGTTCAGCAAGTGTTGACAACCAAATATACTAATCTTCTAACAACAGCTCAAGCATCCTAATCCTGCAGTGGGTTAATCTGGGTGCCTCCGATGCCAGGGATTAGCCTTTCCTTGCTGCTAGAAGGGATGGGATTTGACTGTGCACACTGGGATGGGCACACAGTGAAGAGGATCTGTGTTAGCAATCCCCTTTGGGTATTTTAATAAGGAAAATCATCTGCTTTTTATTGTTGGAGAACAGAACAGATCCACCCTTTGGCAGCAAGAAAATATCCCTTGGTTTGAGGGAGCAAAAAGAGTAAGAGGAACTCACTACCTTCTTATTTTCAAGTGGACTTCAAGCTGTCATGCTAAAATTCATTGACTGATTTCAAAAAATCTTTTCACTGAACTCTAGATTAAGGACATTATTGCAATTATTTATCTAAGTCAAACTAACCCCTGCCCATTCTTGTGAGAGAAAGAGGAAAAAAAGACAATGCACTTCTGTCTTTAAGCTAAACTTCTAAGAAGTAACAGAAAACATTCTCCCCAGATGTTCTCACTTACTGGTTAAGGATTGGTAAGTTTGCCTTCTTCAAGGGCAGCCTGAGAGTCTGCAGCAGCGTCCAGTGCCTGGCAGGATCTGGCAGCATCCACAGCATCAGACCAGGAGCACAGCAGCAGGCAGGGACCAGGGACCACAAACTCACCTGCACAACCCACCCCTCCGAACAGGATGGCTGTGAAAGATGAGGAAAACAGCAGAGCTGAGCAGGAATAAGCAAAGACACATTTATATGGCTGGACGTCTTCAATTTATATTGTGTAAAGTTTATTTTATTCAATCCCATGGCATTACTGCTGCCCACGGGACTCTCGCATGTCCTCCTCTGTAACCAAAGGAGTCATACATCCAAGAGCTCTCTTTCAGCACTTTGTTTGCTCAGTGTCACTTTCTGTATCCTTATTGATTTTAACAACACAGACATATTACTCTCCTAGATAGCTTTTTCTCTGCCTTCACTGCTATCATTCTGGAACCCTTCACAAATGCTTTCTTTTTCCTCCTCACAACTCCATGAGAAAGAGCAAGGGGCAGCCAGGAAAGAAGCCCCTTGCACTGACAGCAGCACAGATGTCCCTAAGCCCTCACTGGGTATAGGTGGCTGTTTTGCAGAGCCCACATGGCCACGCAGCACGGTCAGGAACAGAGATAGATAGGAAGGGAGAAAAAGCACCTGGTCTGCGGTGAGAGCACAAGTTTTTCTGACTTCTGAGAGAGCAGAGAGCTGCCTTCATTTATAGCTGCAGCATCCAGCTCAGCGAGAACCTCTCATGCAGAAAACCATCTTAAGAGGTAACTTGGGTGGCTTGCTTTTCTTTATGAGTTTTTTTTTTGTGGTACTTTATATACTTAAATGTAGTAGTGTCACCTATAATTGGCAGCAGTCAATGCATGTCTCACGCTGAGCATTTAGAAAATGAGAAACATTTTGATGGCAGTAGCTTTCCTACAAGAGGACAGCATGAAGCTAAAACAGATGATTTCCATTCCTAGCAGTAGAGCGCCTCACTTTAGCATGAACACTCTTTTAACATAGCAATTTTGCAATCTAATTATCTATGCATTTTTAAAAAGGCAACTAGAGTTTATATAAAATGCCATCGCATGGATATATATCACCTCCCACACAAATTATTAGCAGAACTAGAATATTTAGTCTCATTTCCCTGCAAAATTAGTGGAACAAAACTCATTGTAAGTCCTTACAGATAGGGAAGGTGATTTTTTTATGAAAAACATAAGATTCTAATAAGTTGGTTCTACCCACTCCCACTCTCCCATGGACATACTCACATGCACAGAGCTGTATGCATCGATCTGGCCAGGATCAAACATGTGCAGCAGGAAGCACGTGGGATAACATCATCCCCACCTCACTGCATCCCCAGGACAGGCTCTTCTTTATTTTTGGATGCATCTTTTAAACCCATCAGCAGTGGACCTTGTGTCTCACTCCTCAAGAGTTTCAGGCAAAACTGAGTCTGGTTTTTACCCTTATCTGGGTATTTCAGTTTCTGTTCTGTGGGTCATCACCTTGTCAGCTCACCTCTAAGGCTTCAGTTTGGTTTTTGTCCTCTGGCTATTTATTTGTATGAAACACAGGGGTGGTTCTGCAGCAATTGATGCATACCGCTCCTTTAACCCTTCATCTGCTGTTTTTTTTCTGTTGTCTTCAGCCAGGCATTTCCATTCACACCAGCATTAGTATTTCTTTTAAAAATCTCCATATCAGGAAGGTCTTAACCATGTCGGATCCTGGCACAAGTTGAATGCTGTTAACTTGCTGTGAACCAGAGCAGGGAACAACCTTGGCAACAAATTACCCAGCCTTTGCCTGGCCATACAGACATGCAGAGGTTGAAAGTTGCTGTGTATTGTGGCAAATTTTAGGCAGCAGTCGCTCTAAGTAGTTCTCCTGTGCATATGTCACTATACAAGCTTCACTCACCCTCCTTCCTACATCCCTCATCCTTGCTTGTCCATCTGCTCACCTGTCTCATTCTCACTATTCCACACAATTGCTCCTGTCTGCTTCCCCTTTGGGAAAATACCATTTCCAAAGGCTGGTTGCTACCAACATCTACCCTCTGCTCTCCCACAAGGATGTGAAAAAGGATTTTCAGAGCTATAACTCAACAGAATCATCTGGTTACTTTCCAAAGGCAAAAAAACCCCACATCCTGTGCTCCATGTTGATCTTCCAGCCAGATTTCCAGGCTGCCTTTCAGAATGTGAAAGTGTTCAAATAATCAAAAAGTTATTTAAATCAGAAATTCAAGACAAAACATCAGTTTCCTCCTAAACTTAGTCAAAACCATCAAGACCTTTTGTACTGTAGCTTCTCAGAAACAAGCTGAGCCTGAGGCAAGCAAGAAACAATGGAAAATGGCAGCAACAAGGGAAAACTGCAGCCAAAGAGGGAATTTTGGTGAAGTCAGAAGGGGAAAAAAAGGCGCTCCAGCAGGAAGCATACAGAAGCTGTAACTGCAAACAACGTTGTCCTTTTTGCCTACAGTAAACTAATGTATTATTGAAGGCATGTGCATGCACCCACATATATCTAGACCCTCACAGAGTACTTTGCAGCCTCCCCGGAGTCATGCAGTAGATGCTTTTTCTCATTCAAGCTGGAGACCAGGATGTCCATGGAAAGCCAGCTGAACACAAGGGCTTTATATCAGAAGAAGGTGAAATGCAGTTCCTCACAGAAGCCTTTTTTAACCTACAAATGTTCCCAGGCCTTGCCACCCACCACTTGAGATCTGCCTACTCCTGCAGATGCGGGTGAGGACTTACCCAATGCATCTGGTGATTTGGGGTAACCCGTGTTTTGGACCTGAAGTGCCTTAGCTTGTCCTTTGTCTTTTTCTTTGGAGGGACTGGAATTCTTTCCTTGGGCGACGTAGAACCACAGGATTATTTAAGTTGGAAAATACTTCTAAGGTCATCAAGTCCAAATGCTAACGCAGCATTGCCAAGGCCACCACCAAACTTTGTCTCCAAGTGCCAGATCTACACATCTTTTAAACACCCCCAGGGATGGTGACTCCACCACTTCCCTGGGCAGGACAACACTCTCAGTGAAGAAATTTTTCCTAATATCCAATCCAAACATCAGAATATCATAAGCATACAAAAAGGTCATAAACAAGATCAACCACCTCTTTTGAAAAATATCAGCAGCAGATTGATGAAAACTGAGCTCCCACAAGTGCTAGAAACAGCCAATGAGAGTCCCACCCCTGCACACCTGGGTGAGGTGCATCAACTCTGCAGCATCATCCTCTTACCATATTTTCCACTGAACACCAAAACCCTGTGTTGCCTTAGTCCAAACACCCTTCAGAGTTATCACGGTGTCACTTTTTGCAACTCAATCATCAAAGCAGTGCCCGCCCTTCTTCATTTCTCTCCTTCCCACTAATTAATTTTTACGTGAAACTTATGGTGTTAGCAGTTTTGATCTGGTTATTCTGTTGAGGCTTGTCTACAGCCAGAATCCTCAGTAGTGCAATCACTGCAAGTCTGCTGTCATGCCTGGGAAGATATCTGGACTTTTTCTCTGCATTACAGCTTCCAAATGTCTGAAAGTGCCATCAGCACAGGGCTTTGGTATTGTCTCAGACTAAGGCACCTCATTGGGGTGAAATGTGGGCCATGCAAAGTACAGATGACTGGTCAGTCAGTCCCCACCTCTCTTCCATCATCTTTAGAAGTTCAGACTGTCATACACGTCAAGGCATATCATGACTTATTTTGTTTGAAAGTCTGTAGAAGTGACAGAGTCAGGTCTTACAGATAAACACAGGATCATTCTCACCAAGTGTATTTTTTTAAAGATGCTGAATGGTTGTTACTGCAAAATTGATTATTTACAGGCTACATAATCTGCCAGTCTGCCAGGTGGCCTTGCAAAGCTCTGATGTTAAAACATCAGCATGTTGAACAACTCACTTTTAAGAAACTGAGAATCAAGGAGAATCAGTATTAGTATTGATTGCTAGAAGACTTGCTCTGTCCACAGATACTTCCTCAGAGACCCCACCAATGTGAGAAGCACAGCATGAGAATTCTACTTCCAAAAATGAGGAAACACACACCAAAAAGAGAAAACTCCAACAGCAAGGGTTTGGGTTTGGGTTTTTTTGTCTTTTTTTTTCACCAACATAAAACAGTCCACACCTGACATGCAGGACAGTCTTTCTTAAGTGGGTGTAGAATCACAAGTCCAGTGTTATCCTTCCAAACACATTCATCCTTTGCAGCAAGTGTAGAGCAAACCTACCTGTTACAGTAATAAAGCAAAGTAATAAAAACTAGTTCCATCATTCATTATGATGAAAGGACTGTCACAGCTGGATCACACTGTATCAGTGTAGACTATAAATCTCCTCTTACTTTACTCCCCATAAAAAGAGCACTTGCCTAATCAGAGAAAGCTTCTGGGCCAGAGATGTGCTCTCGAGGCATGTAAGTGTTCTGCAGGAACACATCTGTCACTTGGCAGGGTTCACCTGAAAGGAGAGCCCTGGGTGATATGGCACAGAAATGAAAGCCTTCTTTTGCAACATGCCATAAAACAGAAAGTGAAAGTGTCTGAAGGAAGAGAATTTCAGCTTTGCTGGGGGAAGAGGCAACATAATCACTTCATAAACTCCAAATATTAAAAGCCATTACGCTGTGTTCACACCCTATGTACACCATACTGAAGAAGCTCTACTTCCAAAGGCTGCTCCACATGCCAGATAAATCTTTTATACATCAACTTCTACATCCAACAGAAATGAAATTAATATTTTAAACCAAACAAAACTCCTCCAAGTCCCAGGAGCCCCTCCTATCTGCACCACCCTGACCACGAGCAGGAGGCTATCCAGAGATGCCAGCAGGATCTCTGCAGGTACTGATGGTTTACTCAGACCCTTGGATGCACAGCACCAGAAGAGCCCTGTTACATTTCTGCCCTCCCAACCATCAAGAAGAGTCAGACATGCCCAGATGTTCCCTGGTCTCTTAAAATAGAAGCTTGGCAGAGAGCTCAGACCATCCCAGAGGGATGAGTGCTAGGCTAAGGCCTCCAACTGGACTATCTAGGGATCTTTGTGTCTTGGATAAGGCTAGAGGTTGTTGCTCAAAACCACTCATTCATGGCAGTCACAGACACTAAGATTTCATCATCAGTCAGTACAGTTTGCAGAGATGTTTCAGAGAAAACATTTAATCCCCAGCACTTAAAAAAAAAAAGGAAGATTGCGAGACTATCCTGAGAAGAGAATAGGAATATAGATAGAAAAATAAATAAATAAACACAAACTAAGAGGAACTTCTGCTGAAAAAACCCTGGAGTGACAAGGAATGGAAGAGTATCAACAGCATTTATCTATGTTGGGGGACAGCACAGCCCCACAAAGAGGGGTAAGGAGACCACAGTACAGGCAGTGCCGTCACCCAGAAGCTCAGCCCCTGAGCAGAGCTGGGTGCTGGAGCAGCTTCCACCAACAGCCCCAAACAGCAAAAGGATGCGTCAAGCCCAGGGGGTTGGAGCAAAGCTACCACACATCCCTAGACAGCAAAACCAGGGACCCACCAGCTAGGCAGCTCAAGGCTGGGCTTAAACAGAGCTGCTGGGCAGGGGGTGTGGGTGGAGGTCTCTGCTGAGGCTTCTCAGAGCAGTTAGAGCCCATGGGTGCATTGGGAGTTTGCTGGGGGTTTTTACTGCAACCCCACAGCTGCAGCAGGTCACAGCTGGGAAGCTGGAGGAGGAGAAGGATTGTAGCTCCACGAGAACAGCAGCTGGGAGGTTTATTCCCATGGCATGCAGAGCTCTGCCTGCTGTGTAGATGAGGGCAACTGACCACTCTGGGCCTTTGTTCTTTTTTGGTTTTTTTTTTGGGTCTGGCTATTGGGACTGTCAGGGATTATAAGCATCAGCACACTACAGATATTGCTGTTGGTGCCAAAAGGCAGGGCAGACAGAAGCTGTGCCTCCTCTTCCTTTCCATTTTAAAATGCTGCAGCTAAAAAGATGAGGATTTTTTTAATCAGTGTCATATAAACCTTGACGGAAAAAAGAAAAATCATGGACTTAAATGCTCCTTTTTTAAAGGCCATCTAAACCAGGGCTTGACGAGTATAAAATGTCCCCTCCCTCAGAGCTGTGGTACGGAAGACCTCCAGTTTATCCCTCACTAGTGCCTGCAGACTTTTTTTCTCCATTGTTTTATTTTCCCTCTTTTTTCCCACCTCCATTCTTGTCGCTTCTTTTGGCATCAGCATCCCCTTTCCTGGTCCCACGTAAAAAATCCCTCCCTTACATAACTGGACTTTTCACAAGGGCCCAGGGCAGCCTCTCTCCAAAAAAACCCAAGGAGGACATTCATTGAAAAGGTCTGAAAAGGTCAAGTTTGTGTCTTTGCTTCCAGGCTTGGGATGCGACCACACAACAGTTCATCTTGAGGGTAGTTAACAGGCAAAATGCCAGCAGGTGGCATTCCAGAATAGCTTCTGCAATCAGCAATGCCAGAAAAGACCAAGCTACACCCAGGGTTCTTCCAGCTGTTTGCATCTGCACAGTGGAAGGGATATAGGGTAGCTGCAGCAGCATCTCCACCCACAGCACCTTCAGCATCCAAATATATAGCATCCACCATATAGCATCCAAAAGTGTCAATGACCACTTTGACTCACCTTAGTTAAGACAGCAAGTTTTCAAAGGTTTCCTCTGTCACCCTTAAGCTTTAGTAGGATAAAAATTACACCTACATTGTCCTGTAGGAAGCTGAGCAAATGCTAGATAGGTCTTCTGATTGTGGCTGGAAGCAAAAGCTATAATTCCTATTTACAGGTTTCTTCTGCCATCAAAGTCACCCCTTGCCACAGTTGTACCTACTTCCACTCTCAGCAAAAGCAGGTATTTCCCAGGCTGTGAGCAGCAAGACACCTGCTGGTTGTGCTAAAGCCTGTCATTGCCACGTGAACTAGAAATACCTTCTTGTTTTGAAAGCCTCGCTGCTGCAATGTAATAAGTCATGAGTAAAAGCTAAAAAAATCTTGTTCTGGGCATTTGAACTTGATTTGCTTCCTGCAGTCAGGTAAATGGCTGCAGACACACACCAGTGTGCTCAAAGAACCACAGGGAGAGGAGTCTGATCTATTGCAAAAACTCAAGGTTACATTTTGACCCTCAACAGGAAAGTGATCTCACTTGTGTAGCAAGGAATTCTCCTCATTTGCTGAGACAACTTCTATCACAATCATAGAAAAAAACCCCTAAGTCAAATGGGTGGAGAAAACTCCAGAGAGCCTGTGGAGATGCTGCGAGCACATTGACTTCCAGAGTTGTTAGGATAGCTGGTGGTGCCTAAGGAGGACACAGCACCTCTGTAGGCTGTGGAAACAAAGGGTTTGAATATACCTGCCCCATAGTCAGTAAGAGGGGTGAGAGAGAGAGATCCTGTCCTCTGCTTTGGCACTATTTATTCAGAACAGAACACTTCCAGGCTCTCCTTCTCCATCATCAGCCTTGTGGGAAAACAACGGCTAAATGCCACCTTTGAGGAATCATTGCCTGGCTTATCTCGTCTCTGCACCTCTTAGTACAGCCTCTTTTTCCAGGCATGTGGCTCAGTTTGCTGGAACAAGGAGTCACCCAGTTCATGGCTCAGTGGCCACAGGTCCTGTCTGAGCCCACATGAACATTCCTGCCACTGGATAAAGCCAGGAGCCCCAGGTTAGCACAGCTGGAGCGGTGGAACAGCAGAGAGCAACCTGGTGGGTGATGCCTCAGAAGGAGCTCTTTCCTGCAAGTAAACTTTATGATTATTGTGAGACCAAAACTATGAGAATCAAACTGGTCTCTCACACGTACAATACGCTGGTTCCAGATGCCAGTCTGGGTTTACTGAATGCCAGGCCATAGGCAACAGCTGTATCCCAAAGCCACTTCAGCTGGACATGGCACTGTCTGTGGACTCAGCTTTGCCCCATTGTCTTTGCCCCATTGCCCCATTTTTGTCTTGCTTATCCCACTGCAGTTGATAGAGATGGCACTGGGATTCAGTGACTGGGGCATGAATGGAAGTCAGGAAAACTGGTTTCTGTTCCCATCTCTGCTACTGATTTGCTGTATATCCACAAGTAGTTAATTAAGCCTCATCTTTCCCCACTTTAGAACTGTGATAATTACATTTATCTTTCTTTGTGAAGAGCAAGGGCTTGGAGACATTTGAATAAAAGCCCTCAAAGAGCCAGGTGTTGTTATAGTTAGTTATAATAATCTTGGCCCTCCCTGAATTTATGAAAGTTCTGCTGTTGCAGTGACTCTTCTTCACAGACAAGGCAGAAAAAGCAGAAGTATAATTACAGAGTGACTCCATATTCTGCTGTGGGCTCCCTGTGTTTATTTGGCTGAACACAGCTCACCTCCAGCCTGCTTGTTACCTTGCACAGGTCCTAAGGGAGCTGTTAATATTGCAATGATATGACCATCACTGCAAAGCAACTAGGATTTCTGTCACGCTGTGCTGGTGATTAAAAAGCACCACCGTTGCTTTTAACTTCTGAAATAACAGTGCAAACTACTAAGCTACAGGGATTCTGGCATTGCATAAGTGGCCTTTTTCAGAACAAGAGAAAAAATAAGATCTTACTCTTCAAAGGTGTTTAGCACCTTGGTTTTTCTTTAGGTGCCTAAATTTCAAATGAAACTGCATGCTCTACAAAGCAAATAGTTCAAGTATTGCTGATGTTTACAGCAAGCAGCCACTCCATGTTTCATGAGAGACTTTGTGTACAGGGCCAGTGGGGAAATCCTACCTTTTATTCTCTATAACATCTTGTTTTCCAGACTTGCAAGGTCCAGGTTTAATTTACTACCTAAGATTACTCCTGAGGCTTTACGAAGTCTGAGGTAGAACTCACTCCTTTTGCTGCTAATAGATAATAAAATGAGAGCAAGCTATCTTTGTATGAGCAGCAATATTTAATAAATTAAACAATGCTGGGGAACAATCCTAGGCCCTGGGAGCAGATCTATGCTTAGAAAAATGCCTGGTTTGACCCAGGCCAAGTGGCAGCCTCCCAGATAGAGCCTGAACCACTGCAGGAGTTAACCTGGAGCATAGACTTTTCTTGCTGTTTGCATGTGCCTGCTCCATGCTGGAAGCTCAGGAGGTTTATGGTATAGACAAAAACCTACACGATGAGTCCCACAAACCTCAAAAGCTCTGTCGTGCTTTCAGACACAAATAAAGGAGATACATAGCAGAAAGGGTTAATTGCGCAGGTCAGATGTGCTGCTCCAGAACTTAAAAGCTCAGAAAGAAGAGGGAAGTGTCTGCATTTGCAAATATGTGTGAGTCTGTGTGGGTGTGAGTGTAAACATGCACATTCAGGGGGAAAAATTCTTTCAAGAAAATCACAGAATATCCACCACCTTTTTTACAAGGAAAAGAGATGCCAAGATCTTTGACTTAATTATTCTCAGTGAATCATTCTTGCAGTTAAAAGCTATACCAGCATTTCCAGAAAAACTTTCAGTTCTGTATATGTAAACAAATTTAAAGAAAACAAACAAACAGACAAGAAAATGTGAAGATAAAAGGCTTGAGATAATAAGATTAAAAATGTTAATTGGAGACTGTGGCTTCTACAGACTTTGACATTGGTAGATGAGTTCCTACAAAATACTCCAGATCTGCTGGTCCCAGTAGGTGTGAGATTGTAGCCCAGCAATCCTCTTGCCATAACCCACCTCACTGTGCAGGCTTTGACTCAGCAAAGCACAGAGGCACATGTTCAGGTGACAGGCTTAGAGTTTTACCTTTGTGCAGGTATTTTACTGCTTCGGGTCTGGGTTTAAATACATAATTACACGCAAGTATCTGCCTAAGTGCTTAGAACTTGGGCAGTGACCCCCAAACCGTGCATGCCCCCCCAGCCCACTGCTCTCAAGCTTGCTTTATTCCTCACCAAGGATGGCAACACTTTGCCTTTCCCACCAGTGCTTCAAATTAAGACCTCAGTGTCCTCCATGTGCACATCATACTTGTTCCTCATGTGTAGGCCATGATTTTAAAGTCTTGAAATAACAATCTCTGCAAAAAAAAAATAAAAATATGAACAGTCTGAAGAACAGGTGGGGAAAAACAGGGTAGAAGTTTTATGGTGTGTTTGTTTTACTTTACACCCTAGATTTACAGCTGATGAACTCATGGGGAGTCACCTATTGTCCTCACTCTTGCTGAATGAATAGTTTTACTTGAAAAAGGAACCAAGGAATTAAAGCATTTGACCTTAATTATCCCACAGTTTTAAGTGCTGTTAGAGAATGCCTATCAGCTTTAAGCCTCTTTTTTTCCAGGAAACCACTGGGTGAATGTGTCTACAAGAAAAGCATGTTGATGGGATAGGCAGTGACCACATCAGGGGTTGGTAGGCATGTCAGTATGATTCTTCTCATCATTAAATAATCATGTTTACACGTACCAGGCCATTGTAAGAGTATTGCTGCACTATTGCTGTTGCAATACTGCAGCTGCAAGAGATGGTGTCAGCCAGGGTAACAAGCCAAGAAACACACAGTCTTTCCAATTAAGGGTTTTTTCCCTAACAAGTGTTAATTCAAGTCCAGTCCAAATGTTGAAAAAGATTAGATTCCCTGAAAAGGGTCCACACCTTTTGATAGGGCCAAAGCAGATGGGCGGGGAGGGGGGGACGAAAAAGCTTCTGCAATAATAGAGATGGGCTAATGCATTGCAACAAACACATTTCAGCCCTGGGAAGCTGCTACTGCGACCGTGGGCTGCCAGCAGGGCAATGTGCCAAAACGCTTCTGAAACGCGGCTGCGGTTGAAGAGCAGCAATAAGAAAATGTCTCGCATGCCAGTGCAAACCTCTGCCATCCCAACCCAAAATGCAGAGGAAACGGGAATGGAAACAGAAGCCTTGCGTGGTGAGCTGGAAGAGCAGCCCTCGCTCCCCAATACACGTGTCACCTGACAGAGTGTGAGACAGAAGGCGACACAAGTGCACTCACTCTCTGGCTTATAAATAGCGACAACTCTGTCTGGAGTTCTTCTAAAACTGTTGCTCCAAAAATGAAAATCTGGCCTGGTTATGTAAAGGCTTCTGCTGTGTCAGGCCAACTCTGCTTCAGACGAAGCAGGACATGGCTGTGCCTCCGGCTAGCATGCCAGGGGTTTAATTACTGCCTCTGCCGCCGACATCCCCACCAACCTCACACCAGTCATGACGTCAGCTGCTGAAATCTGTTTCAAGTCTGTAAAATTAGGCTGGGTACGTGCTGTCCCCCCATCCCTTCCCCTGCCTGTGTGGATGCTGCACCGCCCTGGGCAGAGCCGCTCTCCTCCGTAGTGGCTCTGAACAGAGGGAGAGCGACGGGCTGAAATAAAATCCTCACTGGCGAATACTAATCGGTTGGGTCTTTTTCCCTTGTTTGGTTTCATGTTTTCCCCTTGCAGGTTTTCCATGCTGCCTTAGCCTTGAAGACCTCTTCTGTAGCTGGCACCCACACCAGCCAGCAGTGATGCTACGTCCAAAGGGGAGCCTTCCAAGGCAGAGCTCTTCTGGCATATTTGCTGCTTGCCATCTGTTTAAAGGGAAACGTCCTCAGGGCAGGAGCCTTCTGTGTCGCAGGTTATATTCTGTTGGTACCTATCAGATAATAAAGCTGTTTTTAATTAAGACAGGCTGAGCAGGGACCGATGCCATATATATACACGGGGCACTGTGCCCAGGTGAGTGGGAGGTGAAACTGGCAGTCTGGAGACCTACTGAGTCTCTCAGGGGTCAAACACAGGATTTACCTTGCCAGTACTGGATATTTACACTGTAAGTGGCAGTTCTGTGCTCCTTTAAAACCCAACAGATAGAAATAGATAATTGTAGACCACAGTTCATTCTATCCTAAATTCCTTTATACAGAGAGTCTCCAGTACTGAGTTGACGGTGATGAAGGTGGTGAGGTGAATCTGACTCCAACTCACTTGACTCCTCACAGTTGCCCTTGTTAATATGGTGATGGTGAGAATATATTTCAATTGGGTGGCCAGTGAGTGAAAATTAGCACCTGGCTTATTTTTGTTTAGCATTATATTCAGTTACAGTACTGGCTTTCCCAACATATAAACAAAAACCCATGTTCTTGCTCGCATAACTCCTACTGATTCCCAGAACGATGCAAGCACATGCATTTTTATGCTAGAAAAACCACAGGTACCTTTGCTATGCAAAGACTTTAATATTTGAACACCATAAAACTGTCATTAAAATTAACTTTTTCCTCAAGTAAAGCTCTTCCAGAAAAAAACATTTCTAAAGGAGATGTACTGTGGGCAAAAAGGATCAGAAACATATCCCTGTCAGAATAGATGGAAGAAACTAGCACCAATATCTCACTGCCACTTCTGTGCAGTGGTTAGGAAGTGGATTTACACATGAAAAAGCTCCCCTGTTATTCTCTGGCACAAATCGATGTCACAGAGCTGCTCTGATGGAATAAAAGCTTCACACAGCACCACTGTTATTGCATATTGATTCAGAGTGTCCGCAGGGTCTGTCCATTTAACTAGTGTACTACTTTCAAAATGGGTTTTGGTGTGTCCCGTCATGCTGCTTTTCTGCTTTTGGAGAGACCTGATGGATGGTCTGAATTGTTTTTCATATGGATGCTGAAATCATGGCAGTTCCTGCAACAGGTGGCAGGCAAGCCTAGCCACCCTTGCAGGACACTAATTTGCTATAGAGGTCACAGGTTCTGGGAAAATATGACAACTTTGGCTTTGAAGGACAAATGGGAAGGTCAATTCTTCTGCTGATGGCTTGATCATTAAATGCCCTTGCCCTCCAGCTCCGCTTGTTTAAAAGGCATAACGCTTCTTTAGGGATAGGAGTGGCTGCTGACCTTGACATTTAACTAATAATTAAATGTCATCATTGCAACGCAAGGCAAAAACATAACTTTTTGACACAGATGATTTTAGGAAGCGGGTTGCACAAACACATTCAGAACATTCAGGTTGCCCTTGCAAAGCCCTCTGTCACCCTGGGAGTTGCCCACCAGAGCTGAAACAGCAAGAGAAAGAGAGACAAGATGGGGAGATTGGGAAAAGGGAGTGATGTGGGGAAGCTGGAAGGAGCTGGGAGAGACTTGGAGGAGGAAACAGCTGGAAAATATGCTTTACTTATTCAGTGGACAAACAAGGCATCTCCTCCATCATTAACAATTAATCACCCTGGGCGCTCTGGCCCCAGATTGACAAAGGATTTAGGTGTGGTGACAGAAACTCCTGCACCTCCCTTCCGTGTGCCTGGATCCAGCAGAATATCCAAACGCCAGCTACTCACCTACACTTCCAATATGAGGTACCATAATTGCTGGTAATTGCAATTAACACCTAAAATGGCCAATAAGAAGAGCTAAGAAAGTGGTTCCCCCTCACTGAGCCTCCTCAAGGTGGATTTTGCATCCCACAAAAGAGGATTGTTCCTTGCTTTAGCTCTCACATTGTCATGCCAAGATTCAGTGCATCAACGAAGGAAACTGTGACACACACCAAAGGCAAGGAAATGCCACCTTCAGTCTAACAGAGATCAAACCAGCACCTCCTGTCAAAGCACCCACACTGGCTGGAAGGAAAGAGATTTCTTGGCTTGTCTTGACATCAGACCACTGGGCATCCAGCAAGGAATGTTAGGTTCATGACACAGAAGAGACAGAGGAGCAAGACCACCTAAAGATCACCTGGCACAGAAAAAGAATTTTCTCCTGGTAAGGTGTGAAGAAGAGGGATCTTTAGGTATCTCTCCTCCACCATCATCTGTGTATGTTCTCTAAATAACTGAACAACAGCCTGTAAAGCCTCACTAGCCCAAGGAACATATTGGTAATCAGTGGAAAGGCTTGGTGTTAAGAGAAGAACATTACTGAAGCACCTGTGGAAGTAAAACATTCAGTAGCCAACCAGCGGACTACAAGCTAATAGGTCTTCCCCTCTGAATAAACCATCCTGCCAAGAGTAACCAGACACACAGGGACCCCACCACTGCAATGCCCACTGGAAGAGTCACAGCACGTCGACAGAGAAAAAATTCTATTTAGCAAACTTACTTTCACTTGCAAACTCCCATTGATTTTGCTGCTTCCTACAATATGAGTAGAGTGGGACAATCTCCCAAACTGTGTCTATCTTTCAGAGACAAATCCCTTTATGCGAAACACTCCAAGACCTTCAATAAGCTCATGGCCACATCATGCCATGAGACTCTATATGCTCATCCAGCAGCTGTCTTCTAGTTCTCAGAGGGCAAGATGCTCTCTTTTGAGCCATTAAGAAGCACTCCTGAAATACCAGGGGTGTTCTGTAGAGCAACTGGTTTCAGTTTTTGGCCAGCAGACCTGTGCCATCCATGGCCTACCTTTATTACATCTGTTAAAGTTAAGAAAACAAACCTCTTATCAGCAGGTTTCAATTTGCCATCAAGGAAGCTGAGCAGCTTCCCAAAGCATTTTCAGAGTTCACAAACTTAGAAAGCTTGAAAATCACTACTTTAGATTTTAACATCAAAATTCCCACTTAACCTCTCTCTCTCTGGGTAACAAGATGTGACAGAACCATGACCCAAGGGGCCATGGCTGCAGGCATGAAGAAATCTTCTCACTCAAGTTGCTCATCAAATGAATAACATGAATCTCACTTTGTCGTGAGCCTCTCAGGGCTCAAAGAATTTGCAGCTACAGAGTTGGAAGTCCAATTTTGTGTCTCCCCTTGGGAGACATTTTTCCATAAGTAGTTACTGAATCAACATTGTGAAAATCTGCTGTGCCACCCTTTATCCACTTTCAGAAATCTGTTACAGAGAAAAAGTGTTCAAAGCCACACATCTACAACATTAAGGTGTTGACTGATTGCACAGTTCCATAGGATAAGGTAACCCCAAATTTCAATGCCAAGCCAAACATGCCTCTGTGTGTGTGCAAGGAGGTGTTCTTTGTGACTCCACTGCCTCACAGTGATCACAAGTGACAGAAAAGCTCAAAACTTCTCAAGTACCCAAAAGTTTTGGTAAAACAGGGAACAAAGCTGAGGAGTCAGACTCCACCAGTGCCCTTGGTGAAGGAAAAGCCACAGTGGTACCCTATGATTGTACCATCAAA
The DNA here is from genome assembly GCA_013396755.1 of Sclerurus mexicanus. Taxonomy (NCBI): domain Eukaryota; kingdom Metazoa; phylum Chordata; class Aves; order Passeriformes; family Furnariidae; genus Sclerurus; species Sclerurus mexicanus. The sequence continues at coordinate 419,880 of VWZF01000486.1, read as the reverse complement.
GGCCAACAGCAGACAACTCCAGACTAGTGTATTAAGACACAAAACTAGAGGAAACCATGCTTTGCTGGCCCTACAACTCATGGTATGGTTTGGTGTTCTCTCTGCAGTGACACTGTGCCTTCGTTGCACTCAGGACCTGGCTGTCCTGACTAGGTGAGGATGGGTTTGTTGTCCTCTGCTCCCTCACCTCTGCCTGAGGTACAGGCTCCAGAGACTCTTGCCCTGCTTTGCCACTGACCTGCTAAGCCACTTTCCCTCTCAGCACCTCTGTTTCTTCATCTTTGAAATGTGGATTACGACTTCTGTCAGACACTTTGATGTCCACAGATGAAGTGTGCTGTGGCACATATGCGCGTTCTCTCTATTTTAAATACTGGTAATATATTGCTGTGGGTTTTTTCCATTATTTATTCACATTTATTATTAAAAAGGAACATCAATGAACCACTCTGAAAAATATTTTTTTTTTTAGAAAAAAGGAAACACTTTGGATTAGCTTTCTCTTTTGAAGATAATTATGGGAGAGAAAGCAATTGTGAAACAAAAGTGGCAGAGTGCAATGCTTAGAAATTGTAAGGAAGAATGCATTTGTTCACCCCACAGTTTGCTGTTGCAATATTCCTCTTCTCTTCCATTTTCTAAGTTGTGCACAAAACATTCTTCCTAAATAAATTATTTAGCTCTGAACTGCTGCAATGCACAGCAGGACGCCTGTAAGAGCAAAGCGTTGCTCTTACAAAGTGTTGACCTCATACGATCCAGACAGGAAGAGGAGTTCAGACTACAACAAGTCCTGGGTGGGAATACAGCACCTGAAACCCATATGCACAGGCAGGGAAACCTGGCTTGGTCAGACACACAGCAGTTCCCATCCCTCCTTCTCTTCCCAGGAACGGCCTCATTCCCAGCCTGGGCAGATGTGCTGATTGAATGGGATCTTCTGAAGGCACTGTTGGAGGACGAAGGGAAGTTGTCAGTCTCACACTGCACCTGCAGATGTTTGGGACTCACTCAGATGCTGGCTCTGCTCCTAGTGCACCAGAACCAGAAAACCACTTGGGACAAACCAGTGATGTCCAGCAAATTCATGCAGGGACTGCATTGCCCACCAAGTGCAGAATTTGCTCTGCTTACAATTAAAGCGCAAAGATGTGATTCCCATGTTCCACGTTTCATTTGCAGAGAGCACTTTAAACCCAGAAATATTAAGGCAGGTCTTCTAAATTATAGGTGAAGAATACTCCCTGTGGAGCTTCTCAAAATAGCAAACATCCCCCACACTGTCCTGCAGACAGTGAAAATCTACATGAAACCTCTTCTGGACTGAGCAGTGTCATGGTATGTTTGGACACTTCATATTTACAGTACAAGGTACTCCATAAATTCATCTATATTTTATGAGCTCATTGGAAAAGCAAACAAAAACCCCAGCAAATAAAGGCTCAAATCCCTCTGTACGTAGCAGTCTAACACATCATTTCACTCATTCACCACTTAATTCATTACGTTTTGAGCACCCAAGTTCTCTAATTCAATCTCCAATCTGCAACTTGTAACTTGTGCACTTACGAGCAATACAGAAATGATAGTGAGAGCGCTCATCCTTTCTCCTCCATCAGGGTGCAGGTGTCCAACTGTACCACACCAGGATGTCTGGAAGTCTCAGCAGTCCAGCTGCTGGTGTTGCTGCTTCAAAGGCTTTTTGGGTGAGCTGACATGTTTCTACCACCCAGCACGGAAATGAATCTCTCCCACTGCCCTGAGTTAAGGGGTCTGAGGAAACTGCCCAACACCCAGTGTGCAAAGAGGATTGCTGGCTGCAGGGGACAGCAAGCTGCAGGTGATGGTGGCTGTGAGAGGACCTTTAGCCTGTCCTGTTCACCATGTCCACCCATGTCTTGCCCTCACTCTGGCCAGGTGGCCCTGCTCTAAGGAGATCCCCTAAACTCACCAGGACATGGCCTTGGCCACCCTGCTCTAAGGGAGCAGACTGGAGCAAATGTTGGACCAGAGGACCTTCACAGATCCCTTACAACCTCCACACTCGTTGGGATATTCTGCTTTGGTTTGACTCCTAAAGCACCACAACTCAGCCCTGCTGCCTGCTGGGAAGGATGCTGGGACAAGGAATGACCTCAAACTCAGTCCTTCCCCAAGATTCATGCCCAAACAACAGCTCCCCGCTCCAGAATATCCTATGGCAATACAGTCAGAAGAGAGGGAAGATCATTTTATTGTGGACATCAACGGGGGGAGACAGAAGAGTCACAGTGCTTCAGCTGATGAACAGGAATCAGCACCTGCAACAACAGTCACAGAGCTCTGAGAACAGTGGAAAGACAGAAGGAGGCAGGATTCTGTTCCCCTTGGGAGAGCAGCCCCTCAGCAGAAAGGGACAATGGTGAGCTGTCACCTGGTACCAGCAGCCTGAGCATGGCAGAGCCAGGACCATCTGTCCTTCCAGGCTCCCTGTCTTGCATGACAGGTTTTCTCCCAGCACTGCCAGCAAGGATATACCAGTGCTCCTGGTGGCTCCCTAACCCTCTGCATGTCCCTGACTGGCACTGTGGGACTCCCTGTCTGCAAAAGAGGAGAGACAAGCAGTGAGCTGCAGGTGGCTTCCTGAAGTCCTGATCCCCTCCTGCCCAAAGCTGGACTTAAAATCATAAGATTTTAAAATAACATGTATATAATGATCCTTTTTATTTGCCACTAGATCTCAGTTGTTAGGAAAATCGCCAAATTCTCAAATTGTTAGAAATTGCTTCTTTAAAAATAAAAAGGCACAAAAAAAGCAGTTTAAGTAAAATAAGAGCCAGGTATCTGTGAAATGACAAGGCTACAAAACTGAAACTGAAAGACAAAGGAACCAACATTATGAGATTCATGAAAAAATTGTTGAGATAGGATAATACCAAAGAAGTGCCAAACAAGACAGAGCAGGAAAGACCAGCCTGTGATGCATCAAGACACTGATTCTCTGTAAAATGAACTGGAAGAGCTGAAAGAGCTGAATGTGAACAGCCTTCAACAAGCAAGTAATGCCCTATCTGACACGCCTTTACATACATGCCCTTGGTTCCTGGGGCAAACTCCAGCAAACAATCTTCAAGTATTTCTGATACACACCTGCTCTGTACCAGACGTGCAGCAGTTCTGTGTGTGACCAAATGGCTCACTCACCAGGACCATCTCCATAAACACCAGTTTACACAACCTGTTACTGGGAGCCCCAGTAAACTGACTTCTCCACTGGATTCATGCACAGCCAGAGCTTGAACCCCTGAGGGCAAAACTCTTGACTGTGATAATCCAGGGGGCAACAAGAAGCAAGGAAGCCACATGAAATAAATGTCAAGAGAGGCATGCTGCTTCTGACCCTGGGTTGCCTCCTCCATCCACGAGGATGTGACAGCACTAGGCTGTGAGAGCGCACAGGCGTGGTAAACACTCTCTCCATGCTGTCCATACAGATAACTGTCATTTGTCTTTCCCACGGGTGAGCGTGGGAGGGCAGGCTCAGGAATATTTCCACCAGTACACCGCATCCTGTGCTTTAGCCTCGGCACACAGTGCCAGAGGAACCTGTCCTTGGAACACTTTGACGCCACGCAGCAAGAGGGCACGTACGATATCTGCTCTGCTCTCCAGCTCCTTGCCCCTTCCAACCCCCTACTCATTGTCACTACTATCTTCTCCCAAGTTCTGCCTTGAACACCCACCCAGGAGAAATCTATGCCTGAAAAAAAATAAAAAAAGACCTCTGCCTGAGGATTTGCAGTGGCAAAGCTACAAAGGTAAAAACCAACCCAAATAATTGTTTATCAGCAGTGCCATTTTACTGCTGTGATTATGAAAAGGAGGAATTCCTCTGAACTACTAAACACTTGGCTCCAACCACTGAATCAAACTTATTCCAAGACATTATCCTTTATTGGATGACTCAGCTTTTTCCGAGTCTTACAAAAACCAGGACTTGGGTGCCTTGCCACCCAGAAACCAAAGGAAGCTTCCATGAAACCAGCAAACACCTCCCATCTTCTCAACATTGTCATTAAAAAAGCAAAACAGACCAGAGAGGTTCTACAAGTCAGCCTATAAACCCAGGCATGAGGAGAGTAATGTCAGTGGTAATGGGGCAAGAAAGGCAGGGTAATTATACCACACCAAATTTGCAATCCTGCCGCATTCCTTGCCGGTGAAGGCCGGCTAAGAATTAGATACACCTTTTTAAATCATCAAAGGGAGTGGCTGTAAGATACAACGTGCTGGGATTACGATGAAGTTCTGGGTTTGCAAGTTCTCAGCAACGGCTTTGGTGGCTGGGCTGGGCATGTCATTAAATGCTCCCAAATGGTGTTCACACCATGTCACTTCTTTTTAATCTTTATATGATTCTCTGTATTTCAAGAGTCCCAGGCTCCCACTGGGCAAAAGGCTGTACAAACCAAGAAACTGAAGACAATACCTATCCAAAAGGGTTTTTGCACTTGGTCAAACAGACAAGTTTGGTAACTTGTACTTCAGCACTACTTCAGTGGCACGCAAATATTTATCATGTTGCTCCAGCTGTTGCCACAAGGTCTGCAAGCTCAGACCCTCAAGCATAAAAACTCAAGAGCTTTCCTGCCAAGAAGGCTGTTAAAAATATTGAATAGGGAAAATACTATTTTGTGCAGATGATTTAACAAGGACTATATGAGTGAGGGAATAGATTTGGCTCTGACCTCTCCCTTTTCAGAAGAACAAGTACAGGACTTTAGGTGCAGCATACACCCTGAAGATCTTTGCAGAGGGGAACCTGCTGGGAAGCTGGGTCTCAAGTAAGCCCCTCCATGGGTGAGAGGCACAGTGCTGCCATTCCAGAAAAGGAACCTGGCTCCGCAGACTGCTGGGCAATGCAGAGGCAGGTAATCTTCTGCTGGAGAACACCTCCCTTGGAGAAACCACAGGAGTGACCATCACACAAGCAGGACAGCGGCACATAGAGGCAGAGCTCCTGTTCTGGCTGCCTCACCTTGTTTGTGGTGTACATAGGATTTTCAATGTCCTCCTGGGCTGTTACAGGGTAAGAGGAAAACGTGGTACGCAAACAGAAATGCACAGACCACCAGAGCCTTAAGAACTCATGAATGTCCTCTCCCATCACAATTTCATAGTGCAGGTTGTTCCAGTCAATCCACGGCCAACAAAACAATTGCTGCATTTGTGCTAGTTTTCAGAAAACATGCCAAGAAGACAAACACAAGGCAAAGCAGCCAGCCAAATGGACAAGTCTTGCTATTTAATTATTTTGAAATGAAAAAGTTCAATTAAAACCAGCTACAAAACAAAGACATAATGATTACCTCTCTCTTCATAAGTTTGTGCTTTGGCACAAATAACTGGCTGGCCTGATTTTATGTCCAATGAATTTAATCTTATCCAACAAGTGGCTCCCTGTACAGCACAGAAGACAAGGGGTTCTGAAAAGAGCTCTTGGGGCAATGTGTAACACCATACAACTAAATTTAAAACAAAAAAAAACCCAAAACAAACTCAGGGAGATTTCTGTTCTCTCTTAGGCCACCAGGAAAAAAACCAACATAATGCAGTTGGCATCAGAATTGTGGTAAAGTGAGCTGCACGCAGGAACTGACAAAAGCATTGAGCCAACTCCAGTTCCACTTTGTGGTGAACTTGTGAATGCACTCACCTCCCCACTCGAAAGCCAGCTGTTTGTGTTGTGTGATGGGTTCATGTTCCTGCGCTATTTATGAATTCAGTCTCCTGGCCGTATATGAGCCAGATGCTTTTCCATGTGGTGACAGCTGACACCCAACGTTCTGGCATGATGAAAACAGTCCAGTGGTTTTCCCAAGCTGAGACTTGGGCCACAGGGATGCTCACAGGTGCCCTCATGCCCAGCTGTGCTGGTATGTCTGAAGAAGCCATGACTTCAGCACATGACTTTACAGCAGAGCTGTATGCTCAAACATAAGCTCCTATGAGCCATCTTCAGCTGGGCATCCAGAGATGAAAATACCCCCAAATTAGTGGGCACTGCTGAAAAAGTAGCCAAGTGTCTAAACACTTGCACAATCTGTACCTGCTCTCAGTACCTCTTGATTTCTCAAATGGCATCACCCACTGATTGCAAGTGTTTCCCAACAGATACAGTCATATTGAAACCCTAAATATTGCAGTGACTTAGCTCCTTCCACTCCACTTTACTCAATGTAATTAATCCCCACAGTGCCTCAGAGGAGGAAGGACAGTGGCATCCACCAAACCCAGCCCAGCGTGCAGGCAAGAGGCACGAGAGGCCAAAGGGAGCTGTGCGAGGTCCTGCAGAACACAGGCTGAGTCCTTTCGCTGTGTCACCTTTCCGAAGAGATGCTCCTGCCATCCAACAAACCCCAGTGGTGAGGAAGCGGGAAGAAAGCCTTCCTCATTCCCTCCCCAGTACCATCTTTGGTGGGACAAATCACTCCTGCTTCGGTCCAGGCAGGGGATTCCCTGTGAGGCACGGGCAGGGCTGGGGGGCTCGGCCAGGGCTCCCGGCAGAGCGGGACACCTGCAGACACCGCCGTGTTACACAGCCAGGGACACTGAGAGCCGGCATCACCCACCGGCATTATCACACACCAGCATCATCTCCCACCGGCATCACCCATGGGCACCACACACCGGCATCACCCATGGGCATCACCCATGGGCACCACACACAGGCATCGCTCATGGGCATCACCCATGGGCACCAAACACAGGCATCACTCATGGGCACCAAACACAGGCATCACTCATGGGCACCAAACACAGGCATCACCCATGGGCACCACACAGAGGCATCACCCACGGGCATCACCCACCGCCGTATG